>PVKP010002651.1:0-120142 GCA_004027715.1 Plecturocebus donacophilus
CCCTTCACCTTCTGCAATGAGTGTAGATTTCCTGAGGCCTTTCCAGCCAAGCTGAACTGTGAGTCAAACCTCTTTCCTTTATAAATTACCCAGTCTGGGCTGTTCTTTATAGCAATATGAAATGGGCTAAAGAAAAGAGTAAGAAAAACTGCAAATACTGAATGAGCATGAAGCCTGTAGAAATGTGATTAATTTCCATTGCTTCACATAACAAGGAAATAATATTTTTGAATATGACTTCTGTAAGACATATATATGTAAAATAAATTACCTCTTTTTGGAGAATAACTATTGAAGAGAAGACTGACGTGTTTATGTGAGAAAAATAGCAACTTAAGACTACGACTTATTGTGTAAAAAGTACGGATAAACCTAATTACACATATACCTTCATAACTCATTTCACAGTAAAAAATAGAAAATATATAATGTAATTATGGCCCATTTAAAATATGATTATAGCCCATTTAAAGATATTGCTTAAAAGAGAAGTCTCTTTTCCTGATACTGTAATCCTTGTGTTCAATGTAGTCTTATTAAAATTGTATAGTTCTTTTAGGACTATACCTAAATGATTCTGGAAAAAAATGGCTTCAAGCTATGTTGAAGTCATTTTGTTAAATTATGGTAAAATTTACATACAATAACATTCACCATTTTTAGGTGTACAGTTTGGTAAATTTTCAAAAAATGTATATAGTCATAAATCAAGACTTGGCTGGGTGCAATGGCTCACATCTGTAATCCTAGTTCTTTCAGAGATGGAGTTAGAAGGATCACTTGGGGCCATAAGTTTGAGACCAGCTGGGCAACAGAATGAGACTGACTCTACAGGAAAAAAAAAAATATCATTAATTAAGATTTATATTTCACCATACCTAAAAGTTTCCATTGTTTCCTTGTAGTTAATCTCTTCTCCATAAACCCTTTCCAAGTTGTCAGGTCCTAGCAAATGCTCATGTGTTTTAAATCTGTAATTTTGCCTTTTCAGAAATGCAGAGTACAGTAAGTCATTCCTGATTCTTTGTTATACCCGAGCCAGTTAGAAGGAAAGTGCCCTACTAACTGAGTTCCAATTGAGAGTGCTTTATTGCTGGCAACCGAGAGTCAGCTCGAGCTCAAAATCTCTCGGCCCCGAGGAAGGGGCTTGATTCCCTTTTATACCTTGCTTTAGAAAGGAGAGGGGGAGCCTAGCTGAAGCAGAATTTACAGAAGCAGAGCAATCAAGTCAGATAAGGAGGCTGGTAACCAGGAGGCAGGAGGTTCCCATGATTGTTGATTACTAAGGAAAGTATACACAAGCAGTTCCCATGATTGCTGATTACCAAGGGGGGTATTCGGTACTTGCCATACAATCAACCAGAGTATTGACAATAGCAAGTGGGCTTGCCAAGCAGGATGTGGTTACAATGGTTATGTGCCTCTATAATTCTAAGCACAGCATATCCCGGCACAGTAGCATGACCCAGGAATGCACTCAAGGGAGAAATGGCAGGAGGGGTGAGGAGGAGCTTAAGATGGAGTCTGTCAGGCTAACACAGGGTAGGTTAGCACACTTTCCTTTGCCATAATGCTTTTCAGATGCATCCATGTTGTTGCATTTATCAGTAGTCATCTTCTCGCTATACATTGTCCCACTGTATGAATGCACCACAAGTGGGGGGCATTTAAGTTTTTGCCATTTTAGCTATCACAAATGAAGATCTTATCAATATTCATGAAAGGTCTTTGTGCTGATTTATATTTTCATTTATTTTTGATAAATGCTTAGGAATGGAAGTGCTGGTCATAAGGCAAGTGTGAACAATATTTTATTATTGAACAACTGCCAGATTATTTCTAAAGTAGCTATGTAATTTTGCATTCCCACCATAAAAATGTTAACATTTTCAATGTATTCATATGATTTTAATGCATGGTATTGTGTTTTAAATTGTATCAATGCTTGAATACTCCTCAACAATAACAAGAACTTTTGTTACAATGCCAGACTATTATTATATGATAGTATAGAAACAAATTAAGAAATGAAACCTTTAAATTAACAAATGAAACCTTCAACTTTTTGAAATTTTTGTAAGGATGTCGAAATTTTATACGGATTTGCATTTGCAAATCCTGATGTTTAATGATGTTGAACATATTTTCATATGCTTATTTGCCATTGCTACATGTTTTTTAAGCGACTATTCAAATCTGCTGTACAGTTTCCTTCATTGGGTGTCTGATTTTTAAATTAAGTGTTCTGTATATTTTCTAGATAGCAGCCCTTTATTAGGTATTTGTTATGCAAATATTTATCCCAATCTGTGATTTGTGTTTACATTAACTTACAATATCTTACAAATAACACTATGTCCTAATTTTGATAAACCTCAGAGGATCATTTTTTTCCCATTTGCAATCCATACTATTTTGTCTTATTTTAAAAAATCTTTAATGCAAGGCACCAAATGCCATCTTGTAATTATTCTTCTGCAAGTGTTATTATTTTCAGTTTCTATATTTAGATTGATGACTTTGTATATGGTGTTAGATTTTAGTTTTTATATAGTATTTAGTTTTTCCATCATCTTTGCTGACAAGGCTATTTTGCCCATTTCATTATCTTGACACCACTAATAGGAAATCAACTGAACACACAAACACATTTTTCTGGTAACTATTCTAATCCATTGATTTAATGTGTATCTTAGGCCAATTCTACATTCTTTTGATTATTGCTCCTTTATAGTAAGTCTTAAAAGTCAGCGTTTTAAGTTCTCCAACTGTATACTTTTATTTGAAAATGGTTTGATTAGGTTTTCAGCTTCTCCACATGTATTAAACTATTAGTGTGTCAAGTGTCTTTGAATCTATAAAGCAACTGGGAAGAATTACCATATTAACAATATTAAGTCTTCCAGTCCATGAAAATGTCAAATCTATAAATTTAGATTTTTTTAAATTTCTCAGTAATATTTTAGTTTTTATTAAATCTTTCTCTATGTAATTTCATGTTCCTAATGCTAAAGTAAATAGTATTGTTGCAGCTTTCTTGAGGTATATATTCACAATAAATTTCACCTATTTTAAGTGTACAGTCTGATAATATTTGGTAAATATTTGCAGATGTGTAACCATTATCATAACCAAATTTTAGAATATTTTCATACTACAATAATATGTAGTATGTCTCTTTGCAGTCAATTTCTGCCCCTTACTCCCAGCCTTAGGCAGTAACTTATCTTCTTTCTGTATATCTAATTTTCCATTTGTTGTATAAATAGGATAGTTAATTATTTTATGTCTCATTTATTTCACTTAGCATGCTGTTTTGAGATTCATTCATGTTGTTTCGTGTAATATTCATGTCTTTTATTTCTGAGTAATATTCCATTATGTGGACAAACCATCTTTTTCATACAACTATTTTCCATACAACTCTTTGTGGTATTGCTTATTATAAATTTTGCTGCTATAAATGTTTGTGTACAAATCTAGGAAAGCATATGATTTCACTTATCCTGGTAGTAGAATAAATTAGTCATGTGTGCCAGATGCAGTGGCTTGCACCTGCAATCCAGCCTCAGAAGGCCAAGGCAGGAGTTGAGCCCGGGAGTTTGAGGTCAGCCTGGGTAACATAGCAAGACCCTATCTATAAAGAAAATTGTTTTAAAGGTGAAAAAGCCAGGTGTGGTGGCATGTGCCTGTAGTTCCAGCTTCTGGGGACTCTGAGGCAGGAGAATTACTTAGGCACAGGAACTTGAGGCTGCAGTGAGCTAGGATCATGCTATTCCATTCTGGCCTATATGACAGAGCTATGCCAGTCTCTAAAATAAATGAATGAATAAACGAATAAATAAATAAATATATTAAGGAAATGTTGACTTTAATAAATGCTTCCAAACACTTCTTTTTTTGAAAATGTTGTACCATTTTTGTTGTCTTTTTCAGATTAAATGTCATTAGTGTTCAATCTCTATTTCCTTGCCTACACTTCATATTTGCAGCATCTTCTATTGTTGCTATTCTTGTGCATGTGTATTGGTATCTCATTTTATTTTTAATTTGCTTTTACTTGATATCCAATGATGTGGAGCACTTGTTGTGAGGTTACTTTAAAAATATTTCCTTACTTTTTGACATTAGTTTGTATTATTGAATTAATATTTTTATGTTGAGAAACCCATATCATGATTCTACATAAATCTTTTTAAAAATACTTTAATCTGTGTCATGTCTTCTGGTTTTCTTAATAATGCCTTACAAAAATCAGAAAATATGTTTTATTAAATCTGAATTATCAAATATTTTCTTTTATAATAATGTTCCTTGTAGCCTAAAAATTCTCTGTCTCCTCCAAAGTCTTGAATGTTTCTTTCTATATATTTTTTTTCTAAAATTTTGTCATTTCAGCTTTTACTTCAAGTTCCACAAACCAATTCATGATCATTTTGTGTAGATTTGGCAGAAATGTTGACTTTTTTCCTATATGAAAAGCTGGTTTTTCCAATAACGTATGTTCCTCCCTCAGACCTTGTCAAGTCCTTGAGTGTTCATTGCTCCAAGGGGACTGTCTCAGTTTTCTACTCTAAATATTTCTTGTCAATACCTAACCAGTGAAGGCACATGGTAGAGTGATGGCAAAAAGTGTGTACTTCTTATGTACCTGGTTTGCACAGAATTCTAAATCCAAGTCCATTCTTGGCCCTTAACATTATATTTCAGTCATTTTTTCCTTATCCACTTTATGGCATCCAACTCTTTCTCCTGTGATCTGTCGTATATAAAATGGACTATGTATCCTACTTACATGTTACTTCTTTCCTTCAAGTGTGTTGTAGCCATTTGTCATTCAGTCCACCTGCTTGCCTGAATCCCTCAGCTTTCAGATGAAGAATAAAGATTATGATTTTGTTTATGTTCTGTTTTTTCTTGTTTTAAATGCAAGAGTGCCATTCTTTTGCAACTTTCTATATCCTAAAAGGAATCAGTATCTGCACAAGTAAATTTTGCAAAGGAACATTGAATAAGTATGCTTTATGAAACTACAATCTGCTAATCTTCTTTGAAATTATACTATGCCTATGAGTGTTCTACAGGCCTTTTTGAGTTACAAAATGTATACTTTGTCTGGATCCTGCAGATCAAAGATTGTTTTAGGAGAAAGATAATGCAGTACAGGTATTTGAAGACTGAAAAGCATGGGGCATACTCTCATGTTAATAAGAATTTAGAATGAAAACATCTTAATGTGGACTAGTAAGAGGAAATTGTTTCCTACAGAAGTTGGGAATTGATCAGCATCCTGAATATTGTGTACCAATTGGATGAGTAGAAGCTAACCGACAACAAATTTCTAAGTAAACGCAGCAGCATAAACATCACAGTGGTACTGGGCAAGTCAGAGTACAGTAGCCTAGCCTAAAAGCAACCCTTAATTTAACTTTGAGAGATGACCAAATGTGAGCGTGAACTTATACTAAACACTTACAAATTTTCATTATTTTCATCTTCAAATCTTTCAATGTTTTGGTATTATGTTTATTTGTGAACTGAGTATTTAGATGATAATCTCTTTATGAAATATACTGATCTTGACCTTATTAAAAACCATGGTTAAGATGTCATGTTATTTAAATACTCAGTTTACAACTGTCCTACATCCTGTCTCCTTGGATTCTCCCCAAATACACATAGTCAGAAGTATGCTATTTTTTATTATCTTAATTAAATAATGTAAAGTAATTTATCTGGCGCTTATCCAATAAGGACATGGAATAGTCACAAGTCATTGTACCCAGATTTAAAGATAAAAGAGAGCTTTATATTTATGTTTACAGAATTCATATATATATGACTATATATAATTTTATATATATAATATTTTCTATAATTATATAATCATATAAAATATATATAATTATATATAATATTTTATATGTATAATTATAGAAAATATTATATATATAAAATTATATATAGTCATATATATTTTATATGATTATATATATAAAATTATATATACACATATATAATTTTTTTCCAAAAGACGTATTGTGACACCAAACTCCTTAATAGGTATTTTAAAAACAAAGGGTAGATTCACAGGCCTTATAATTTTCTGTGAATGCAGATGAGCATTTTCATCATCACCAATGCATGGTTATGAAAAATCTCTTAAAGCAGTTTAGTAACATGGTTGGCTTATTCCAGATGCTGGATTCTTCTCTGGCATACTCAGCCACAGCACCTTCTTCAAGCAGTCAGTATTGTGGGAGATGGTAAAGGACATTTAAGTGTACATTTCTCTCTAGAATTGTGCTTAAATTGACCAGAGTGTTTTCCAGAATTATGGAAAAATTCAGAGTGTGCTTTTTCTGTGTATTCCAGTTTACCAACCATAAACCTAACGTGGGTTCAGGCTGAAGGATTATCTCAGTAAAGCAAGTGTAAATCTTGCCAGGTAGAGCAAAAAATTCTCCTCCTGAGCCTCTCAGCATTTCATCAGACATCTGGCTTGAACAAAAGAGTTAGTGCTTCAGAAATAAACCAATACACCTCTCTAGTCTTGAGTTCTGCATCCAATGTATTTGGGTAAATTTGATTGTTTTTAACTTTTTCTGCTATGGCAACAAGATCATTAAAGACTTAAGCATCCTCAGAGCAACCCAAACACTTAATTCTAATAAAATAGCAAGTGTCATCATTAACAATAACAGGCAGTACTGGGATCTATTATTACAGTCAGGCTTTTGAAGTTTTGTTATCATCGCTAATACTGAATAGTTCATCAGAGAGACACAGTGAGTAGCTGTTTCATTTAAATTACCACCATCTGGGGCTCAATCATTTTGCAAAAATATGAGATCTGTGCTCTTTATTAGTGATAAGTAGACCCACATGAGATTTTCGAAAACATAGCGTTCAGATTAGAAGGTGTCACATTTTTAACTTGGATGAGCTAGCATATAAATAAGGTGACTGAGCTAGTTTCTCCAGAATAAATGAAAACTGGTTGCCAATTAATTGGGGACAATACAATAACATACACTATATTTTCTCACCTTCCTCAGAATATCTTGGCAATTATGAATTCTAGATCTGGACACATGAATTACATTTCAAACAGTGCTTGTTGAAATAATATCTTTGAAAAGTTGATCTTATTATGTTTATAAGAACAGATAGTGATATAAGAAATTATCAAAAGCATCATACTTCACTGGGGATTATGAACATACAATATGTTGTAGCTTTTTTTTTTTTTTTTTTTTTTTTTTTTTTTTTTTTTTTTTGTTTTTGTTTTTGAGACAGGGTCTTGGTATGTTGCCCAGGTTTGTCTGAAAATCCTGGGCTCAAGGCTTCCCAGTAGCTAGGATTACTGGCCTGAGCCACATCATCACTTCATATATGGCCAAACCCTTGTATATATCCTGTACTCTTAAAATCTATTCTTATTCTCTAGTTCTTTGATGTCTTTCCAGCTGAAAGCCAGAATATCTTTAACAGAAAATATTATATGTAAGATAAGGGTAAATAATGTCTCAGAAACAAAAGCAAAACAAAACTTACATAATTAAAACAATTTGTCATCTGACTTTACCAAAGGATCTAGTCTTTTTTAAAGTTCTCAGAGAGGCAGTAAATTTTCTTGAAAAATATAAGATTAATGAATCAGACATAGCTAAGTATAAAGTAGAATTGTCCAGATGGATATTTCTTATCTTCTCTGATTCTGAGTTTCCCACATTATGTACAACAAATTCAATTTTACAATATGTGTGCAAGACCAATGTATAATTTGTGAATATGGTACAAGAGCAATTATTGCATTAAAGTGGGACTAAGAACTTAGATAATCCATATTACTTTTAAATAAAATATGAATAAAGAGCTTAACATTAGTTAGTACACTTTGGTAAGAATTAGATTAGTTATTTTCCTCTGCAGATCTAGAGAATAGCATGAATAATTACATAGGAATGTGGAAGAAAGGAGGTAGTGAAAGGTCCTTTGCGCACTCATGACACAATAGTTAAGATGAATTAGACTTTATCAAGCATGTTGAACAACTAGAAGTAATATGAAATGCCTAAAAATTTGGAGTGTAGAATGGAAACTTCTGAAAACCAGAAAAGAACTTAGAACAGCAGTGTGTCCTGTTCTATGTTCAGGATCTCATGAACTACATGGTGCTTGAAATATGCCATATGGGGAATAAGGAAAATAGCAGAAATAAACAAAGGTGTAAACAAGACAATGGCAATTTTTTATTAGTATCATAAAAATTTTAAGTAAAAATATTAAATTATAATTTACACATAGGTAATTAGATACTTAAAGGTAGCATTATATAACTTTATTTTACCAAAGGTAGTTTTAGGAATTCTATGGTTTATTTGTAGGTTTTAAAAATAATCTTCCCAAAGTATGAATGTCTGTTATTTTCTCCTCTGCATCACCACAGTTTTCATCCTTATAAACACTCTAGAAGTATAACAACTTTTCCACATTGTTCATCTTGATAAGCCATTGTAGTTTTAGAACTGGCTGAACATTTTTAACTGTGCAATGGAGTTTCTCTATAAATAGCAGAAAGGTATTTAGAAAAAAAATGTTATTTTGAAATTCATTTAAAGAAATATTCTCTCTCATTAAAGTATGGGTATATTCTCCGAAGGAAATATCACTGCAAAAAAATTGTTTCTAGAATGAAAGAGGCTGATGCTAGAGACGGACAAAAAGCAAACAATTTCATGAACAATATAGCAAAAACCATATTTCTAATGAAGGTTAAATATTAGTATTATGCAATAAATTTAATACCCTATTCAAGATTTAATCTCTTTCAAGTCGAGTCTGTTTTTTATATCTGATACTAAATATTTCTGACCAAATGCATATTTTATTTGTAAATCAATTCTCAGTTATCATCCATATAAAAATATTTCTGTAAATTTTATCTTCATTCACTGCTCAGGACATTATTACTATTGAAAGCTCAATTTTACTCTGCGGCAGAAGAACAATTCATCATCTACATTCCATCTTTGGCTCTTCTATGCTCTGCCCCTTTCTTTTGGATCTCAGTCTCAATAATGTTTTATACTCTGGCTTCCTACAGTATTGTAGCAATGTCCTAGCATGACTGCCCATGTGGACTATGTTCTTTACTACTGCTCAGTTTCAAGTGTTACATGTGCATTGCAAAACTTAAGTACCCTGGGAAACAATTCAAATTATTACTAAATCATGGAGCTCTATAGTATATGTTAGCATATTCAAGATAGAAGTCCTAGAGCAAGGAAAGCTAATTTATAAAATCATAGTTCATAATTGAGACTTTTGGTTTATAATATCTCTTCATTTCCTACATAATTTGTATTGTCTAAAACAAAACACATTTTTTATTACTGCTTTGCCCTTAAATTTAAATTCTATCAAAAATAGATGATAGCTTAATATGGTTCTTTTATAAAGGGCTTGAAATTTATCAAAGCTTCCAAAAGAGGCAGAGTTTTTTTTTCTTGTTTGTTTTTTTAAATTGGTGTAGGCACACTACAGCTCCCTGAAAAAGAAATTGTTCCGTTGCCTATATTTGTAAATAAAATTGACTGGAACACAGCCACATCTGTTTATATTTACATATTCTCTATAGCTTCAATAGTTCTATAAAAACTAAGATAAGAAGTTGTAACCATGACCTTATTGCCCACAAAATCAAAAATGTTTACTAACCTGCCCGTTTTCAAAAAAATTTGCTAACTCCTGTTTTAAGCTATAGGATAAAATTATAATGGTAATTTGAAAGACTGTTGAGCAGGACCATAGATTTTCTTTTTACTACAGATTATTTTTTTGAAATACCCCTTAGACCACAACAAGGGACAAGATAAAATATTGTTGCTTTGGTCCAAGAGCCACTCTCAAATTTGCAAGTGTGAGATGCAGTCATTCAAATCAAAGTCAAATTTACAGAGAAATATATAACCCATTTGTATTGACTTTACTTCTGGTATCACATGATCAACACACTCTCCATTTAAATTTATTTATTAAATCTATAATATAAGACTTCTGAAAACTTGTAGGAAATCGATTAATCTTTTAAGAGAGGGAAATGTGATGCTAAAGGAATAAGTTTGAGTCTACTCCTACTTATCAGGAAGCATTGCAATGTACCATATTTAGCTAACCCCAAATAAGCCTGTTCACCCTGTGTACCATTCATCAGAAGGAGAATTGAGACAATCAACAGAAATGGATTAGTGAAGATACATCAGTACTCACGAGTTTAGATTAGTAACATTATTCTCATGTATGAAAGAGCACATTTATGCAGAGATAGCTAAATTATTAAGGTTCAGTTCTACACATTTCAAAACAGTCCTTTAAAAATAATTGCTGTCATTACCATAGTAGTCTTTCAGAATAATGATGAGGCTGTTGATTTATATTCTCACCTTTAAAATTCCATCAGCTATTTCCCTAAAGTAAAAAGATTTCACTGGCTTAACTCTCCAAAGATATATATCATATTTACATTATATATTACTTGAATATTTCTTCACTCAAATTTTTTAGAAACAAAGTATGAATTTGAGTTTATGTTAATGAATTTGGTGATTAATCACTTTTTGTCTCATTTGGAATTTTGTATTGGCAAAAGTGATAGGAATCTAAGATATCCCCATATTATAATTTGGTATATATTTTCCAGGTATTTTTATTAGTATTTATGATTAAAAGTAGAGTATTTTTCCATAAAATTTTGAGTTTACAAGTATGTATATTTACACAGGAAAATATTTTCAACACTAAATATTAGCTAAGTATTAAGTTTTTCAAATTTATCTCTTAAGCAAGGTACTACAAGGTTTTTCATAATACAAGAAGAATGACAATTACTTGCAGTGTTTATATGTGTACCTCCTGTGCACCATTATAAGATTCAACAAATCTATTGTAAACACAGATTCCAGGAACGTTAACCTTTCATTCGTTGATTTTTTTTTCAATAAGCACAGCAGTAGTGTCATCAGGTAAAATATAAGATATTCAACTAAATTTAAATTACAAATAAACAACATGTAAGTATTTAGTATGAATATGCCCCAAATATTACATGTGACACATTTACACTGAAAAAAAGAAAGAAAAAATCGTTCATAAAAAATTCAACCTTATTTTGACTTAAAACAAAATGAATTTACCTTATTTTTTGCTGGTTAGAAGTTTGTAGTTTAAAGTCAAGGTTTCAGCAAGGCTATGTTCCTCTCTGGAGGCCCTGGGAAATAAGTTGTTGTCTTAAGGTTTCCACCTTCTAAAAGTCATCCATAGTCCTTAGCTTATGGCCTTCTCCCTGAATCATAAAACCAGCCAAGTTATATCTCTTCAACCTCTTCTATTCATCTCTTCTTCTGACTACAGCCACAGAAGGCTCTCTAATTTTAAGAACCCAGTGAGTTTAGCTTGAGCCCACCCATATAATCCAAAATAACTCTCCTATCCCTAGATACTTAATTGATTCACATATGCAAAGTCCCTTTTTTGATGTAAGTTACCATGTTCACAGATTCCTGGAATTCGGATTTGAACATCTTTGGGGGATCAGTATTCTGCTTCCCACAATGGTTTGTAAAAGATCCAGGCTAAATCTAAAGGTAGAAAATACTGCTCTAGACTGTTGTTTTTTCTCAGTCATGGAATGCACACTAGAATCCCCTAGGAAGCACCAAACAAACACCAACCTAGACCAACTGAATTAGTATCAGAGAGGGCAAGGCCTAGCATCTGCAGTTATTTAAGTCTCCCAGGTTGATCCCAACTAGTGTAGGGCAAGGGTTGGCAATCTGTGGCCTGAGGACTAAATTTGGATAGCATACTGTTTGTATGGTTTTAACTTTGTATTATAAATTTGTATTGTTATAAATTTATACAGCATGAAATTTATTCTCAAAGTGTTTAATTTAGTAGTATTTTATAATATTTACAATTTGTCCAAGTGTCTCCACTATTTAATTCTAGCACACTTTCATCACCCCAAAAAGAAACCTTGTACCAATTAGCAGTCACTACCCATGCCTTCTTTACCATCACTCCCCGGCAACTACTTAACAGCTTTCTTTTTTTGTAGATTTCCCCCTTCTGGATATTGTGTAAATAGGATCATGCAATGTGTGACCTATGTGCTGGCTTCTTTTGCTTAGCATAAGTTTCACCTATTTCATATCATGAATCAGAACTTCATTCCTTTCTCTAATTGAGTGAAATTCAGATTTAACTAGGCTTACTTTTATTTACTAAATCTAGTAATTCAACACACTAGTATAATTTTAGTATAAAAATAGAGAGGCTTGACCTTCTCTAAACCAATAATTTTCTAAATGCTTCCTAATTTTATCTCTGCATTCTTTTTAACATTCCAGTAAGGTCCAGGTTCATAATTGACTATCAGACTGTGAGGCTTTTTACTGTACCATTTATAGCAGTATATCTGGTCTATCTCTAGACATCTAATTATTCCTTCATTCTTCCTTAGAAAATACCCAATTTTTGTTTTTAAATGTAGTCATACAGGATTTAAAAACTACATGCCGCAGGCTTCTATTCAAACGGTGCGGTATCGTGAATAAGTTCTAGTCAAAGTGATAAAAGCAGAGGTATCTTGTTTTGCTTATGAGAACTATCTTTAACATAACAGGACAGCATATGTGTCTTTGTTTTTCCTTCATTTTTTATGTGACTCAAATGTATTGTTGTGGCTAAAATTAGAGCAGCCAGCATGGGTCATACGGAAAAACTCATGAGAAAATATTTAAGGAACACTTGTTTCCAATGGTAGTAGTGACTACATACATACACTCCTGGACTGCTTACTTCTAGATTCCATTTTGGCAAGAAAAAAAAAAAAACTTCTGTCTTATTTCGTTTTCATTATTTGAGTTTTCAATTATTTATAGCCAAACATAATCTTTACTGTTATGGAAGATAAAGTGTACACACACACACACACACACACACACACGCACTCGTGCACGCATTAAGCCATATAAAAACAAGTAGATTTTAATGGTTAAAATCTTACTTTGATGTCTGAACACCATGATTTACTGAAATTTGTTTTTGTATACAAATCTATAAATGATATATATTCACTTACTTTTTTTATTCTGATTAAATTTCAGATAGAAAAGTTTCAAGAATCTCATAATTACAGAATATTAATATTCTTCAAATATAACATTTTTCTATAGTATAGTTTTTCTATAAGTACATTTCAGGCTTATGCCTCTTTTTCTTAGTACTGTCATATGTATTTCTTTAAAAAAAACCTTTATCTCAAATTCCCAAAATAAGATTTTAAAAATAAGAAAATTAACATTAATAAAATACTATTTTCTAATTTATATATTTTATTCAGATATCATTGTCTGTCCCAATATTATTTATGACAAAATAAAATCTTCATAGGCATTATATTCATATGCCATGTCTTTATTCTTTCTTAAATATAGAATATTGCTGCAATTATTTTTTTGTTTCAAGATGTTGATACTTTCGAAGGGTCCAGGCCAGTTATTTTGTGGAAATAGGTTTCTAAGAGCAGACTTGGCCTGTACCAAGTCTGGGACATTTGAAATACCAAAATAATTATAGTAAAGTATTAAGACCCATGGAATAAAATAGGAATCCCAGAGTCCACACTGATGTAGATGATAAATACATAAGAATATCTGTTTTAAACTCTTTCTTCACATTGAAGAAACTGGCAAAAATTTTATATTATGTGTGAGAAAGACTATTTTCTAAGTTCTATCTTATGTGATAACTCTTCTTCTTTGCCTGTGTAAGTTATTCTTAGTGCTTTAGTGTCTCACTCCTTGGTTCACTACAATCAGCAGTGAAAATAATTTTAATGAAAGGACTATATGAATTAGAGTTTCTATCTGTTTCTCAAAACTCAGATGTTAAATACACATTCCAGAACCACTAAGTTTATTTCATGGTCCTAATCCTCCAAGAGGATTCTGAAATGTCTGTCACCAAGTGTATATTTGAGAATGATTTCTTGCTCCATATTAATAAGCTTTCTGCTAACTGCCATCTTTACTATACTTATTGCTATTTCTGAGAGCAGCATGACCTCTGATGCATGCTATAAAAGTGAGAAAAGAGTGTTTAAAGAGTAGGGAAAAGTGAGTGATAAATTGTTTCAAAGGGTAAACAGTTCCTTCCTGGGAAGAACATGAATGGTATTTGATTTTTTCTGCAAGGGGAAAAAATATTCCTCTTGCTAAACTATTTATCTATTATACATGTACTCTCATATGAGCTACATAAATTTTTACTGAGTAACATGTGATCTATAACTCAAAATTAATCACCAATTGTGTTAGATTCTTACTGCTTCTATAAAATAAATACCACAAATTGCATTTTACAACAGCACAAATTTATTTTCTTATTTCTCTGGAGGTCAAAAGTGGGAAATGAATATTATAGGGCTAAAATCAAGGTGCTAGAAGGGCTTCTTTCCTTCTAGAGGCTGGAGAGGAGAAATCATTTATTTTCTTTTCCATCTTCTAGAAGCTGCCCACATTCCTTGGTTCATGGTTCACTTCCAGCACTCTTATCACTCCAACTGACTGCTTCTTTTGTAGGCACATCTTTGACCCCTTTGCCTCCCTCTTTCCTTTGTAAGGACCCTTGTTATTATATTGGGCCTACCCAGTTGATTCAGGAATATTTTCCCATTTCAAGGTCCATAACATAATCACATCTGCAAACCCCTTTTGCCATATATGGTAACATATTCATCCATTCCAGGGATTCAAGATTTGAGAGCTATTATTCTCCCTAATGTACCAGTCAAACCCAAACTGAAAGATTCTCTTGGCAGTGGACTACAATAAAATACAAAAATGTGAATGGAATAGATGCTATGGACATCATTACATGACAGATTCTCCCAAGTTATAATTACTTTTTTACTCATGGATTTCACCTTAGTAAATGCTGAATTTTGTGATGATGATGAAGTAAAGCAGAAATTAAGCATGTAATCTACAGATAAATAGTCATAAGTAAACCTTTTATTTTTACCTTGGAATGACTTTGAAGTTAGCCTGTACGTGTTATTCTTTTCTGTTACATTAAACGAGTCACTATATTAACATGTCAATAAGGGATCTGAAATGGATTTACTAGTACTGTAACCTATTTGATCCAACTAAAATACATTTCTTCTCAATTTTTAAAATTCAAACTACATAAATTTCAGACTTATAGCCACTCTGACCGTTAGCAAAATGTTCTATACACAATACCTTTCCCAGCTGGTAAGAAGCAAGCTCATATATTTCAACATTGGAGAAACCAAAACCCTTTTAAAGAGAAAAATAGCTTATTTTGGTTGCTGACAGAGTCAGAAATACAACAGTGTGACATTTTATTGAATTTACTGAAGTATATGCTACCTACAGAATGCAGATGATAGGTTCAAAACATTCTCATCTAAAGTGACAAGAATAGAGTTAAGAAATGCAAAAGTAAACTCTCAAAATATATCACAGTATTGAGTCAGACTGACCCAGAAGACACCTTTTCTTGTGGTTCTTGTCTAAGGTTAGATGATCTGGAGTCCACTGGTTTTCTTCCCTCTCTCATATATCAAGTTAATAAATTTTGTATTGTATCATTTTTCTCTCCCTTAACTGAAATGATTCTTTTCCAATATAAATAAGACAGGAAATGAATGGAGTTCAGAATCTGAGATGTCACTACATCCTGACCACAAGGCCACCTGCCTCAATGCTTTGTGCTCACGATGTCCGAAATAAAAATAAAGACATACTACATATTGATGTTGGAAGATAATTCAGAGTAGCACACAGACCAATGTAGGAGATATCGGCTATTTTCTCTTCATGTTAAGATCAAGAAACAGTCATATTTGCCTTTCGTGCTGTGGAAGATTTTAGGTTTTGTAAGTGCCTTAATAAACTTCAACTATTCTTCTGTGTTTTACCTTTCTTTCTTGGCTGTCTGTACTTAGATATTAAAAACCTAAACTTTAGTACTTTCTAATTACTTGATGATTAAGCCAAACTTACTAGACACTCCGTGATTTCTCTGTATAATTTACATTAATTACAAAACCAAACTTAAATGTGTGTGTTTCTTTCTCTTACATTAATTATTCTTAGCTTATCACAATAGCAGTACATCAATAATTTTTAAACTGCTTTATTGGGGTATAATTGAAATACAAAATGATGTAGGTATTTAGTGTATATAACTTGATGTGTTTGATGATATACATTTGTTAAGCTATCATCACAATAAGTGCCATAAACGTATCCATCACTTCTTAAAGGTTCTCTCCAACTCCTTTGGTTTTTGATTATTTGTTTTGTTTTTATTTTTTGCAGTGTAAATACTTAACATAAAGTTACTCCTTTAGCAAATTATCAAGCAATACAGTATTTTCAATTATAGGTCCTATGTCATACAATACATCTCTAGAACTTTTTTATTTTGCATAGCTAATTTACAATTCAATATATTTACTAAGTTTATTGCTCCAATAACAAAGTCTCCTGTCTTTAGGAATTCACTCAATTCAGTTTAAAGAATATTGGTAAATGTTACCACACACAAGACATTATTCCTTTAACTTAGATATTACCATTACTGCAACTTAACCGAATACTTTCTATCTGTTCTGAAATATGATGGAGAATATAGGAGAAAAATTAAATACAATCTCTGACTTAAAATACCTACAGCCATTGTAAATTAATAATATCTTCACATGTGAAACTCAAAGTCTTTGTAAGGGTTTTGGACATCTAAAACCTGTAAAATTTGGGGGCATTTATGTATTTCTATTTGTATTTCAAGAAACGGAGGATCGTGGCTGGTAACTTAGTTTTTATAATACTTATTAATATTTAGCATTTACTTTGAGCTGATCTCTATATACTCATATGTTGACCATTACCTCATTTATTTCTGAAATGAAAATTTATATTCTTATGGCTTTGTCTCTGCTTTTGGCCACCTGCACTCTTCTATATCCATTCTTCTTTACAAATAGGAAAAGAGTAAAGTCAGGTGTGATTCTAAAATCCAAATAGTTACAATGAAAATGGTTATCTTTAATAAGAAAGACTGGAATATATATTGAAAGTGTCATAAGTGGTTGTGTGGTACAGTAGATATTAAATGGGAAAGAAGTACACAATCATGCCTCTTTTAACAACCAGGAGAAATATGTGAGAAATATGTTAATAGATGGTATCATTGTTATGCCTTCATGGTAGAGTTTATTTTCACAAATCTAGATGGTATAGACCAGGGGTTCCCAATCCTCAGGCTGCAGACGTCTCTGGCCTGTTATGAATGTGGCCACATAGCAGGAGGTGAGCTGCTGCAAGAGAGCATTACCACCTGAGATCCACTTCATGTCAGATCAGTGGCAGCATTAGATTCTCATAGGAGTTGGAACCCTATTGTGAACTGTGCATGGGTTGGATTTTGGTTGCACACACCTTATGAGAATCTGAATAATGCCTGGTGATCTGAGGTGAAGCGGTTTCATTCCAAAACTATTCCCAACACCCCCATCCAAGGAAAAATTGTCTTCAAGAAAACTGTTCCCTGTACCAAAAAGGTTGGGGATTGCTGATATAGACTACTACACACTCAGGCTTTACGGTATGCTTTCAGGACTAATAATGTGTATAGCATATTTCTATATTGAATACCATAGGTAATTCTAACACAATGATAGCTGTGTATCTAAACATATCTAAAAATAGAAAAGGTAGGGTAAAAATATAGTATTATAATCCTATGGGACCACTGTCATGTTCAGTGCATCATTGACTCAAATGTGATCATGTGCTACATGACTAGTTATCAAGACACATACTGGAAAGACACTTTTCTCTCACAGTTTTGAAGTTTCACAACTATCTCTTGTGAATATACTTGTGTTTATGAATATTGAAATAGTCATTTCTCTCAGTTCTACAATTCCAACATGTATTTATATCCAACTTGATGGGCAATCAGATGTATCAGTCAAACATACCATGGTTATGAAACCTCTAATTCCTTTGTCTATAATAATTAATTTTACCCAACCTGGAAAGCTTCCTCTTTAAAAGACTTTGTGTATGTGTTGCATGTATGTGTGTTTATGTAAAATAAATTGTAACCTAAGTTATCCTATTCACTTACGTGACAAATACAAGTGCCAGAATCTCCCAGATTCAACACTTACTGAGATTTCCTTCTACTGAATTAATCAAAACAAGATCGCATGAATTTTCAAATAGTTTATTCCTGTGCTTGTTACATGTTGTTTTATGTTTATTTGGGAAATGAAAAGACCTAATCAGAGGGAACTGAGAAGCCCATAAAACTGGCCAATTCAGACAAGACAGAGAAACAGAGGAAAAATTACTTAAAAATAATCCATAGTTTACATACATGTATCATTAGAACTAGAAGAGAGTATTAGTAAATTTATCTTATTACTCAGTAATGTGTCACATGGATTGTCACTGTCCCCTCAGATGAAATGTACTAAGAAATATGAATGTCCTGTTCTTATTTACTAGAAAAGTTTTTTCTGAGAGTCTCTGTAGTATATCAGTTTAGTCTGAATCATAACTAGTAAATCAAATACAGTAAAGCAAAGATGGTCAGGTGAGAGTTTTGTATATTAAGCACTTTGCACACAAGCCTAGAACACAGTAAGTGCTTTATGTCTGTTCAAAGTGTGAGTGACAAGGACTGAAAGAGGCAAGTACTGGAGAAATCCAATGCTACAAATACTGTCAAAAGATAGATATCTGATGTATCAAATATTGCTTATAAACAAAAATGAAAAATAGAAATATAATTATTAATGATAGTAGTTTATTGAATACTACTTTCCAGCAACAGTGTGTTACATGCAGAGTTTCATTAATTCCTACCTACTACCCCATGAGCATGTTCTTTTATCGCCATTTAAGAGATGAGAAAGCTGAACCATAACACAGTTATAAATTTGCCAAACCTCACACAGCTTCCCAGCACACGTTATAATCACTGCCATTTGCCAAACCAGAATAGCAACAAAAGCAAATGCAAATTACATGGTGGACTGAAAATCACAAACACTTTGCCATTACTGTAGGGAGTTATAGTTCATGTAGGTAACTAAGAAAATTTCCTGATATCTAATGTTGAAGTTACATAAATTTGGCCAACCTTCTTCTGGATTAAACTATCCTGTGATAATAAAATAGGAAAACAAGAGATAAATATTTAACAGATTTTTCTTTGCATTGGATGAAATAGAAATAAAATAATTTCCCCTTCTAATACATGTTCAAAGTATCCAAATAGAATAATAGTAATAGAGAGCACCATCATTTTAACAAGTATTAGTGTTCCATCACATAATTTAATATTTTCTTGGGAGCATAAGGCTTACTCAGTAAGTAATAACTGCCTGATTTAGTGATAAGAAGTACTGTATTATATTTGTTACCTATTACATATGGTTATAACATTTCACATAAATATTTCAATCCATGATATATCCACAAAGTAACTCTAGTAGTGTGGTTAATATCACCACTCTATAGGGTTTGAATGTTTTCTTTATATAGTGTTATAACCTAAAACTCCCTGGACCTCAGGTTTTACAAAGTGAAGATAATACTAGTGTGAACTTTGCAGATTGGCTGAGAGTATTATATGGATTTCAGTAGTCAAAGTTCATATAACAGCATCTGGCATATAATAACCACCAACAGAGTATTAACTGTTTTATCATTTGTGCCCACAAATTCAAGTAAAAGTAACATATCACATAGCACACTATAATGGAGGTCTATTCTATCATACCAATGTTAAACAGTAAGCATTTGCAATAGTAGAGGATTGGTACATTCACAAAATATTTTCTCAATAAAGAAATGTTAATATATTTTTTCTTCAATTTTTTTAACCACTAAAGATGCAGGAGAAGAAATCATACTTTAAAATTGATGTTAATAAGTAATTTTAGAAATTTATTTGTCTATTTTGGCTTTTGTTGCCAATGCTTTTGGTGTTTTGGTCATGAAGTCCTTGCCTATGCCTATGTCCTGAATGGTTTTGCCTAGATTTTCTTCTAGGGTTTTTATGGTGTTAGGTCTTATGTTTAAGTCTTTAATCCATCTGGAGTTAATTTTAGTTTAAGGTGTCAGGAAGAGGTCCAGTTTCTGTTTTCTGCACATGGCTAGCTAGTTTTCCCAACACCATTTATTAAACAGGGAATCCTTTCCCCATTGCTTGTTTTTGTCAGGTTTGTCAAAGATTGGATGGTTGTGGATATGTTGTGTTGCCTCCGAGGCCTCTGTTCTGTTCCATTGGTCTATATCTCTGTTTTGGTACCAGTACCATGCTGTTTTGATTACTGTAGCCTTGTAGTATAGTTTGAAGTCTGGTAGTGTGATGCCTCCCACTTTGTTTTTTTTGCTTAGAATTGACTTGGCTATGCAGGCTCTCTTTTGGTTCTATATGAAGTTTAAGGTGATTTTTTCCAGTTCTGTGAAGAAATTTAAACCATAATCTCTATTTCATGTTCATTTTTTTTCTACTTATTTGATGTGTAAATATTTAATTATTTGCTTTTTACTTTGAACCAACTCCAATCTTTTGTAGGAATAGAACAGGTATATTTTAAGTATTTTTTATTAAAATGTGCTATATTTTGATCAAATGTATCAGCCAAATTCAGAATGTACTTACCCTGTATTCCATTCCTTAGAGTCTCCAAATGTTTTGTAATGCATATCTGCAGCTGATAAACTGGGAACACAACAACACATTTTAACAACCAAACTATATTCACTGACTTGCCAAAACATCCTAGTGAAGTCCTGCCAGTGAGTAAAATCAGAGATTTTGTAGATACAGAGGTAGGTAGATAGGAAGACAGATAGATAAGTATATATGGACAGATTGATAGATATATATGTATATGAATGTATGTATGTACTTTCTATTATAGAGTTGGTTAAAAGTGTAAGTGACTTTTTTAAGGTCTTTGTTACATGTGTAGGATGTGCAGGTTTGTTGCATAGGTAAACATGTTCCATGGTGGTTTGCTGTACCTATCACCTGGGTATTAAGCCTGGCATGCATTAGCTATTATTCTCAATGCTCTCTCCTCTCCCACCCTCCCCCAACAGGACCCAGCATATGTGGTTCCCCTCTTTGTGTCCATGTGTTCCCATTGTTCAGCTCCCACTTATACATAGCACAAGTGGTGTTTGGTTTTGTGATCCTGCATTAGGTTGCTGAGGATAATCGCTTCCAGCTTAATCTATGTACCTTCAAAGGATGTGATCTCATTTCTTTTTATGGGTGCATAGTGTTCTATGGTGTACATGTACCATATTTTTTTAATCCAGTCTATCATTAATAGGCATTTGGGTCGATTCTAGATCTTTGCTATTATGAATAGTGCTGCAGTGAGCATATGTGTGCATATATCTTTATAATAGAATAATTTATATTTTTGGGATATATACCCAGTAATAAGATTGCTGTGTCAAATGGTATTTCCGGTTATAAAGCTTTGAAGAATCACAACACTTTCTTCCACAATGGTAAAACTAATTTACTTACATTCCCACCAACAGTGTAAAAGTGTTCCTATTTCTCCGCAACCTCTCCAGCATCTGTTCTTAACTTCTTAGTAATAGCCATTCTGATTGGCATGAGATGGTATCTCATTGTGGTTTTCATTGGTATTTCTCTAATGATTAGTGATGTTGAGCTTTTTTTCATGTTTGTTGGCCACATTTATGTCTTCTTTTTGAAGTGTCTGTTCATGTTCTTTGCCCACATTTTAATTTGTTTGTTTTTTCTTGTAAATTTGCTTAAGTTCATTATAGATTCTGGATATTAGACCTTTACTATTTATTACTGCTTCAATTTCAGAACATGTTATTGGTCTATTCAGGAATTCCGCTTCTTCCTGGTTCAGTCTTGGGGGGGTGTATATGTCAGGAATTTATCCTTTTTTTTTTCTAGATTTTCTAGTTTATTTGTATAAAGGTGTTCATAATATTCTCTGATGGTTGTTTGTATTTCTGTGGGGTTAGTGATAGTATCCTTGTCATCATTTCTGATAGTGTTTATTTGAATCTTCACTCTTTTCTTATTAGTCTAGCTAGTGGTTTATTTAAATGATAGTTTTAAAAACTTTTGTTTTTATTATTATATTTGTTTTTAAGCAAGGCTGTTTTTCTTTTTCTATGAATTTTAATTAAGTTGTATTTTGTCATTCACCTTAGATATGTTGTTAAGACATCTCATTCATCATTTGGCTTTTTTAGGAGCATTACTATCTTAAATTTTCAAATGCAGTTTTTCCCAAAGTTTTTTTTTTTTGACAAATAGAAAACATATTTCCATTAGATTCAGAACAGAAGACCCCACATACAAAAAGCAATTTTTAGAAACAACAGTTATAATTCCCTAAGGCATTAAATAACCATGAAGAAAATATGTAGGTGAGCTTATAATAAAAGTAAAACCAGAAATCAATAATATTTTACAAGGAATGTGACTAAAGGCACTTGTTTATTCATATATTAAAATACCACAGCATCACATTTCTAGCTATGAGTATACCATTTCCTATGCCTTCCTCCCCTTTTGTAGCTCAATACAGCTCTCATTTAAGGCTTTCTCCATGTGATGCTATTTTAAATCTCTGACAAAGGTCATGCTTAAATAGAAATAAAATCTGTAATCAAGTGCTTGTTTAAACACCCCTTTATTTAACTTTTCTAAAATGGTAAAAGCTCTGCTCTTGTTTAGGGCATTTTAATTTCATGTTAATTACCTTGAAAAGCTTTCATTTCAAGGAAAGTTTCATTTGCTTGTAGAATGATTTTTTTTCTGTTGCCCTTTGATTGATAGCATGAGTATTTATTTTATGCAGTGCATTGTTAACTCCAAAGCTGTTTTCACTGTCTGCTGTTCTGGATTCACTTGCAATGTTTCTATTGTATTATAGAAAATGTTTCTATTGTATTATGTGGAGATTCATTTTGTTTCTATTGTATTATTGAAAATGTTTCTATTATATTATGTGGAGATCCATTATGTGGAGACTTTGTTTAAAGTCACCTCTGTTAGCCTCTCATTACTCTTCTTTCATCCCCCACATTTCCTTATTCTCTTTCTGCACATTTGTTCTGGTAACAAAATTTGTCAAATGTTTTTGTTTAAGGAAGGAAGAGAAAATGTTCTTTTGAATGATTTTGTGCAGGCTCTGAGAATGAGTTACCTGAGTCTTACATTTTTAGGAAGATAACAACAAAGGATAGTGAAAAAAAAAAAGTAGCAACTATCTTGTACCTTAAACACAAAAACTTTATCAAAGTCAATAGAGAATTACATTTTTATGTGCCTATGATGGGAGGGGCTGCTGTGAAGACCTCTGACATGACCAGGAGATATTTTTCCCATTGTCTTGAAGATTAACATTTGTTTCCTCATTACTTATGAAAATTTCTTCAGTGGGCTTGAATTTCTTCTCAGAAAGTGGGATATTCTTTTCTACCACATTGTCAGGCTGCAGATTTTCCAAACTTTTATGCTCTGCTTCTCTTACATAACTGAATGTCTTTAACAGAACCCAAGTCACCTCTTGAATGCTTTACTGCTTAGAACTGTCTTCTGCTAGATGCCCTAAATCATCTCCCTCAAGTCTGAAGTTTCACAAATCTCTAGGGCAGGGGCAAAATACTGTCAGTCTCTTTGCCAAAACATAGAAAGAGTCACCTTTGCTCTAGTTCCCAACAAGTTCTTCATGTCCATCTGAGACCACCTCAGCCTGAACTTTATTTTCCATATCACTATCAGCATTTTGGACGAAGCCATTCAAAAGACTCAAGAAAATTACAAACTTTCCATCATTTCTCTGTCTTCTTTTGAGCCCACCAAACTATTCCAACATCTGCCTGTTATCCAGTTCCAAAGCTGCTTCCAATTTTCTAGTATCTTTTCAGCAATGCCCCACTCTATTGGAACCAATTTGCTCTATTAGTCCATTTTCACGCCGCTGACAAAGGCATACCTGAGACTGACAATTTACAAAAGGAGGTTTAATTGGACTCACAGCCCCATGTGACTGGGGAGGCCTCAAAATCATAGTGGAAGGCAAGAAGGATCAAATCACATATTATGTGGATGGCGGCAGGCAAAAAAAAAGAGAGCTTATACAGAGAAACTCCCATTGTTAATACCATCAGAACTTGTGAGACTCATTCACTATCACAAGAACAGCATAAGAAAGACCTGTTTCCATAATTCAATCACCTCCCACCAGGTTATTCCCACAACATGTGGGAATTGTGGGAGTTGCAATTCAAGATGAGATTTGGGTGGGGACACTGCCAAACCATATCAGCATCAATAAAGAATATAATAGCTACTCACATAAGAATGAACCTTTAATCCCTCCCTCCCTCTGTCTTTTCTTCCATTCCAGTTTCCTTTTTTACTTTCCTTTCTTTATTTTCTTCATTCCCTGCTTTACCCTTCTTTTGTTTTCCTCCTTTTTCCTTTTCTGTAAGACAGCATGAAGTATTATATATATAATTATATAACATAATCATTTTATATATATACTTCATGTTGTCTTACAGAAAACATATATGTTTGGATTTTTTGTAAAGACTCATTTTCAAGTGTAGGCTTTGACATTTTCTAGCTATGAAAACTTGAGCACATTACCCAGTTCAAGCCTCAATTTTCTGACCTACAAAATAGAGCTAATAATGTGTACCTAAAATTAATATGATGAAATTAGAAAATAAAAATATATATATAAACCTCTCAATAAATGTAAAGTATTATTTTTAAATGCTTTTTTTTCATTCTATGCTATTTCAATCCTTTACTCACTGACTTAAATACAGCTTGCTAGGCAGTTGCTAAGTTCTACCATGACACAGTGAAAGAAACCTCATTTTTTCACTAATGTAGCTTATCCATCTATTAGAGAAGATAAAACAAACAAAAAACATAAATTGATGAGGCCAAATAAAAACAGCCAGTTCTTTAAAAGAGTTTTAGTATCTGTTGGAGACAAAGTATGCAGCCTTATACACTTTAGAAAAAAAGGTCTGATATTACTTAGAATTACTGTCTTCAATCTGTTCTCTTCTTAAGGACTAGCAATCACTAACATTTTCTAAGTACACAATCTATGTGGAAGTGCTTCATGGGCAAACTAATTTGGTCAAAATACTTATTTGGAATTGCTTGTGTTTCAAACGTTTATTATGTAACTTCTTTATAGTGTGAAAAAAATATTTCTATTTCTCAGGCATTCTGGCTAAATTGGACGAGCTTTTCATTGACTCCAGTTAAGTCGAATACTAAAAAGTTGATTACTGGCATTGTAGAAATGAAGAAAGGTAAAATACTTCTAGAGGCAACCTTAAACTACAGTGGAGTAAAAGTCAGTGGACAAATGTCCCAATCTTCCAGTTACAGGTGGGTGTAGGTGGCAATTTTGGGATATATTCTACCTTGAATCCCAGAGAATCTGAAGCAAGATGGAGTTCAGAGTGATAAATACACATTAACACAGATATTGGCCTTTTTCCAAAATCTGTATTACTTTATTTGATCTAACACTTGTGCTTCCTTGATCATCTCCAAATAAAATATTTGTACTTATCTTCTTATCTTAGGCGGTGGTTATAAGAAAATTCAACATCAGATGTATTCCAACAGTATATCACTAATAAATGATGAAAACTGAGGTTCAGCTAGCATAGCACAACAGTTGTTAAATAATTTCATATCACTCCCCATAATAGTGATGAATTATTTAATACTTAATATGTGATAGTCACAGTTCCTAAGACTTTAAGGTATTAACTCATTTAATCTTCACTATTATCATACAAAGAAAGTATTTTTATTCTTCACTTTACAGATAAGGAAACTGAGGCATACAGGCTTTCATTAACTGGAAAAAAGTCACAAAGCTAGTAAAAAGTAGACTTAGGTTTCAAACCCGAGCATCCTGTCTTCAGAACCATCATACTTAACCAGCACAGATACACTGATTAATTGAGACTCGCTCATTATCATTGTAATTTGACCATCATCTTCATCACTGTGAAAACAAAAGTAGAGAATTTTGTCCTTTTAAATTTTTTTTTTATATTTTCGTATTTTGCATTTACTTGGAAATCCATGGCTTACAATTTAAGAAGAATATATTCAAATCATTTTCTCCAGGATTTTGCATAAAGGTTATATGTATCTTGATCAACTTTGATTCCTTCACATTAACCAAAAGGGCTACTATTTTAAAATGTTATAGCTACTACCTCATATCAGGAAAAAAATCAGTTGAATATTAAACAGTTTCTTAACTGAAACTTACACAATCACTGGAGCAAATTGTAAATTACAGCTTTGCAGTCTCCAGGGTTAGAAACTTTAAAACTTGTGTACAAAATATTTGTTGCTAATATTTTGAATGTCGTCTTTCTGATCAGTTCTTATTTATCTTTAATTACACAGAAGTCGTTTTCTCTAGGAAGCCTTCCTTGGACTCTGCAATTGAGATTAGCTGTTTTCCTCTCTGCTTCCAAAGTATATTATTTTTCTCTCTCTTCTCATTTATCTCATGGAATTATGTTTTCTTATTTATCTGTCTGAAGGGTACTTTAAGGCAGGATGGGACTTATTCAGAGTTGAATCACCAATTACTGACAAAACAAGTCCTTATTTCTTGTAATATTTAACTCGATAAATAAGCTAATGAAAAAGATCGAACAGTCTCAACTGTTCATTTTCATTAGAGTAGCAGAAAGGGGATATAACTGAGTCTACTTTAATCAAAGGAAAAGCAGAGGAACCAGAGTAGAAAGGAACAGACCAGAGCACTGCTCAAGATTAGAGACCAGGAAATAAAGGAAAATGAGAGTCTCTTCCTTAAAGTTAAGGTAGCCTACGGCCTGCTTATCTTAACAATCCCAGTTTCCACCAGCTTTCTTTCTGTAATGATTATTAATAATTCTCTTTATCTCACAAGAGTATACCAGTATGGCCGATAAATTTCATGATCAGCTTACCACAGAAACATATTTCATCCTTCCATGCTGCCATGGAAGAATGAATGCTCAGTGATAAAACAAATATTACAAGACAGGAGATAGGACATTTTTTATTTTGAGGCTTTAGGTCCTTAGCTGCAGCAATATGAGCTATTCTTTTACTGGAACATCATTGAGTTTGTCCAACTAAAAACTGAAAAGCATAGAGAGCTGATTCAATGTCTTTGCAACAGTTCTGCTGCCATTCTAAAAGTAAGACACCATTCAATTGAAAATACTTCTCCCTTTCAAGGGAAAAAGTTATAATGCCCTGGAAGAGTGGCATAACACAGATTTATGGATTTAGGTAGACTGAACCAAAAAAAGCTGTGGAATCAATTCACAGAAGGCACAGAAACAAAGAAGCTGAGATTACCTTATTTCTACTAAATAATTATAATTGATACTCTGATAATAATTGGTAGCTCATTTAAAATAATATCCAGTTAAATGGAAATATATTTAGAATCCCATGGCAAAATTGTCACTAGGGTTCATGACTAGGACCAAACAGTTTAGTCCATCCACTGTGACGACTTTAATAATTACAGGCATGAAAATAAAATAGCTATCATTGTCAATATACACAGTATCAGCGTTTTTGACATTAATATTGTATGTTTTTCTGTTATATTCTAGTAATCATAAAAGGTTTATTTAGTTAACAAAGTGTATGGCCTTAGAATATAAAGTTTGGAGAGAATACTAAGTGTAATCTATACTGATTCTTACTGATAGTTATTTCTCAGGGATGCTACTGTATTTTAGGTCTCAGATTAGATAAAAACATATTAATATCCATCAGACTGAGTTGATTTGAACAGTTACCTAGCTACCTAATTCTTATGCTACATTTAAAATAATTGCTTCATCTTTCTGTGGCTTATTCATGTGTAAAATGAAGATTATAATCTCTTTCTCATGACTTTTTTGTCAATTTTTGCAAATGACTTTGCATAGTTCCTGGCATGCAGCAATTTCCTATTTTTATTCTTGATAGTTATTTTAATTTTAAAGTCTTGAACTCTGGTGGGACTCAATTAATACTCTTCCTCCCTCACCCAAATCAGCCTTCACACCTTGTGGATGATTGTTTATGGGGCTTAGAACCAGAGTACAGAGTATCATCAGTGAGCAGAGCTTTGTGTGTAATGGCTTTATCTTAGGGACTTGCCTTTTTGGAGTCTTTGTTCTGTGATTAAGAGAATAGGCACTAGAACTAACTATCTGAGTTTGAATCTAGATTTCTCCATTTACTCATGGTACTTAATTATGGTTATGGCAAGGGAATACAGGAAGTCCTGTGGGTTTTTGGATTCTTTATAAATTACTAGAGAAAACTTTCCATTTTTATGTTAATATCATGGGGGTACGCACGGCAAGAGATTCACACTTACCTAAGAGCAGGGATGCTGATAGGATGTGCTTTTTCTTTTGTAAAACTGAAGAAGAGCTCTTGGTAATTCAAACATATTCTCAGGCAAATCATGTTTTTAAAGAGTATATTTGGAAGTTTAAAGAGCCAAAAATTAATTTCCTTAAATCTGTCCATGCTTGAATACTCTGTAAATAGTCTTCACATACCCACACACACAAAGCCACTGGGTTAAATCACAGATAAATCTACTGTAGTAGGAAAACTTCAAAAATGGCAGTAAATAATAAAACTACTTCTACCGTATTTTCTGGTATGCCCCAGTGTTCCTTCCCTTCATTGCTATAGTGGAATCGTACCCACCATTTTTGCTGTCTGGCCTGTGGGATGAGATAGAGAAAGTAGAGCACAAGCTAGTCGTCATTAGGATGTAATCCAGGAGTTGTTCATACCCTGCACTCACAGTGACAAAACAGATCTTAGTCAGAAGCCACAGCTGACAGCATGAAAGTTCAAGAAAAGAGGCTTCCAGCTGTTTGGTGAGTTCCTTTTCTATAATCAAGCTTTTTATTAAAAAATTAGACTGGTAAAATGGATTTGAGGGATAATTAGCAGACTGTAATACTTTTAATAATTCTTAGTTGTTTTTAGCAGGTGCCTATAATACTAGCTACTCAATAAGTTGAGGCAGGAGAATCGCTTGAACCTGGGAGGTGGAGGTTGCAGTAAACTGAGATTGCACCACTGCACTGCAGCCTGGGTGACAGAGTGAGACTGTCTCAAAAATAAAAAATAAATAAATAAATAAAATGCATGTGTTTCAAACATCATCCTGAAACTCTTTAGTGGCAACCAAACTAATCATTACTGAATCTATGAAAAAAAAATAAAAATTAAAAAAAAAATAAAGGACTATATAAAAATACACTTTTATATGTTTACATTATCTGTGAGATAAAATATCCTCACTAATAAACTCATGTACTAGACTCCCTTCCTGGAAACTCATACACCAGCTTACCCTCTTTGAACAACAAAATATGAGCACTAACATATAATTATCTTCTTTTAAACTTCTCTGAAGGGTAATTATCTATTCCTTATTTACCTTCTAGGAGATGAAACTGATTTTCATGTAAGAAAGCCCATTTCAGTATCATGGGAGGTGAATTGTTAGAGTTTTTTTAGTCTAATTTTGACTAATATTTACTGTTCATCAATATCAAGTTAGCATTGTGATATGTATTTTTGTTTGAGAATAATTTATAATTTTTGTCTAACAATGAATTCTGAATTTTGTGGCCTGTTTAGAATTCTTATTTCTTTTGAGATAATTTTGAATATTCAGTTTTTTTGGTACACAGAAAAAATAATTAGTTCATAGTTTTATTTTCTGTATTTAGTGATTAAAAGGCATTTACTTTCTGTAATAGTTTCCTAGTTCCTGGTATTTACATAATGTAGTAATGTAAATAATATAAAATTTACATTTTATATGTAAATAAAACCTTCCATTTACATTAAAAATTTTTGAGTAAAATAAAATTATTAATTACTGAACCAAAAGTGAGTATAAAATCTTCTTCCTTCATGAAGTCCCACATTTAACATTTCGGGTCACTAAGGGACTATTTGGAAAGTGCATATGTGCTTCAATTTCTCTACATGATACCCTGAAGGGTTAAACATGGCTTTCAAGTTGCTTAATTTGCAACCACTATGCAGTCTAACCACTCAATGAGCTCTTAATGTATTTGAGGTTCTATGTAAAACCCTCATGATTGCACAGAATATAAAAGTTGCTTAAATAATGTAAAAGAAAAAACTTCCTATGCAGTCCTTCTCTTGAAATAACACACCTTCTTCTTCCCAAACATACCAGATAATATTTTTAATAGAAAAGAATCTGCAGAATATATACAATCTGTTTAATTTAGTATACCTTTTGAAAACAAAAATAATTTCTATAAATCCAGTCTGTTTTTATTTTAAACACCAAATTGCTTTAAGAATTCCATTATTTATGCAATATAGAGCCTACAATAATATTAAAGGCTCTAGAAAATAACTCCTCAATATGAATTTTTATTTACCTACCTTTAATAATAAGTACACATTTGGTAATACACAAGTTGATGTCATAACACAAACAAGTAAATTGCCTTGAAATTAAAGAAAAGGAAGAAAAGAGAATTTAGAAAAGATACGCATAGTAAAATAATTAGTAGAAAGTAAAAGTTAGCTAAGAAATTATAATATTATTCCTATCTCACAATATATACAGTTAAAATGAGAAGCAATAGACAATATTTATTATTTCTTAGCTAAAACAAAATATATGGCAGTACCAAGAATATAACATATTCTAAGTAAACAGAGAAGAATAGAAGACCTATTCAGTGATGGAATTTTAAAGCCTAATTTACACTAATTTATTTTTCAGAAAAATAATTCACGAAAAATTAAATTTAATCTTGAACTTGTGACATTTTTGCAATTTTGCCCCCTATATTTTTGTTCTATTAATTTTATCACTATATTAACCAGTTCTCACCCTGCTAGAAAAACTACCTGAGACTGGGTAGTTTATAAAGAAAAGATATTTAATTTACTCATGGTTCCACAGGCTTTAGAGGAGGCATTGCTGGGAAGCCTCAGGAAACTTACAATCATGGCATAAGGCAAAGGGGAAGCAAGACATCTTCACATGGCCAGAAGGAGAGACAGCAGAGTGGGGAGAGCTACAAATTTTTCAACAACAAGATCTCATGATAACTTACTCATTATCATGAGAACAATAAAGAAGAAATTGTCCCCCATAATCCCATCACCTCTCAGCAGGTTCCTCTCCAAACATTGGGGATTACAATTCAATATGAGATTTGGGTGAGGACACACAAGGCTTATCATTCTGCCTCTGGCCCCTACCAAACCTCATGGCTTCTCCCATTTCAAAACCAATTATGCCTTCCCAGTAGTGCCCCAAAGTCTTAACTTATTCCAGCATTAACTTAAAAGTCCAAGTCCAAAGTCTCATCTGAGACAAGGCAAGTCCCTTTCACCTATGAGCCTGTAAAATCGAAGACAATTTAGTTATTCCCAAGATAGAATTGGGGTAAAGACATTGAGTAAATGCTCCCATTCCAAAAGGGAGGAATTGGTTAAAACAAGTGGGCTACAGTCCACATGCAACTCTGAAACCCAGCAGAACAGTCATTAAATTGAAAAGCTCCAAAATAATCTCCTTTGACTCCTTTTCTCAATGATGCAAAAGGTGGACTCCCAAAGCCTTGGGCATCTCTGCCTCTGTGGGGTACAGCCTGCATGGCTGCTTTTATGGGCTAGTGTTGAGTGCCTACAGCTTCTCCAGGTACATAGTATAATCCATCAGTGGTTCTACCATTCTGGGGTCTGGAGAATGATGGCCATCTTCTCATAGATCCACTACGCAGAACCCTAGTGGAGACTCTGTGTGGTATCTTCAGTTCCACATTTCCCCTTTGTACAGCCCTAGTAGAGGTTCTACATGAGGACTCTGCCCCTGCCCACACACGAATAGAACATTTTATGTTAATGGATGGAAAAATCAGCATGTTTAAAATGGCCACACTGCACAATCCAATCTACAATTTCAACACTTTTCCTATCCAACTACCGAAATAATTTTTATAAAATTGGAGACATTTTTTAAATTCATATGAAATCAAAAAGAGGCCCTAATAGCCAAAGCAATCCTAAGCAAAAAGAACAAAGCCAGAGGCATCACATTATCCAATATCAAACTGTAAGATGAGGCTACAGTAAAAATAACAACAAAAACAGCATGGTGCTAGTAAAAGAAGGGATGCATAGAATGATGGAAAAGAATACAGAGCTCAGAAATATAGTTACACACTTAAATCCATCTCATCTTTGAAAAAGTAGAGAAAAATAAGCAATGGGAAAAGAACTCCCTATTCAAAAAAATGTTGCTGGAAGAACTGGCTATCCATATGCAGAAGAATGAAAGTAGATCCCTATATTTTACCGTATAAAAATAATTAACTCAAGTTGGAATAAAGATGTAATTGTAACACTTCAAATTGTGAGAATCACAGAGGAAACCTAGAAAACATGAATCTAGACTTCAACTTTGGCAAATAATTTATGACTAAGTTTTCAAAGGCAATTGCAACTAAAACAAAAAATTGACAAGTAAGACTTAATTAAACTAAAGTTCTTCTGCACAGCAAAAGACACTATCAACAGAGTAAACAGACAACTTACAGAGTGGGAGAAAACATTTGCAAACTATGCATCCAACAAAGGTCTAATATCCCAAAATTTGTGAGAAACTTAAACAGTTGAACCAGCCAAAAAAAAAAATCCTCATTAAAAAATTAGGTAAAGGAAGTCAACAGACACTTCTCAAAAGAAGATAGACAGACATCCAACATACATATGAAAAACTATTCCACATCATTAATCATCAAGGAAATGCAAATTGAAATCACAATAAGATACTATCTCATGCCAAAGATAATGGCTATTGTTAAAAAGTCAAAAACAACCAATTCTAGTGAGGATGTTGAGGAAACAAAAAGCTTTTACATGATTGGAAAGAATATCGACTTTCATAATTACCTCACTCTAGTCAACAGTTTGGAGATTTCTTAAATAACTTAAAAGAGAGCTACTGATAAGGAAGGGAAGTGCTAGGAAGGGAAGAACATAGTCCCTTTAAATAATACAGAAGGGGAGAAGGCAAGTTCTGGGTAGAGAGGATCATGGACCCCAGGTAGGTCTCCACTCCCGCAGACCTAGGTGAGGACAGACATTTCCTGCCCAAAGGCTCCATTTCCCAGAACCACCCTGGTCTCCATGTCTCTGTTCTGCACCTGTAGAAACCATGAGCTTCTTGGCTTCAAGAGGACATACAAGCTTCTGGACTTAAGAGCAGGTGAGCAGACATAACACAAGCTTCTGGACTTCAAGAGGAGTAGATCAGCAGAAGATACAGGCTACTGGATGTTGAGAGGAACACGTAAGTGGAGAAACACATGGGCGGCTGGATATTGAGAGGAATGCACCAACAGGCACTGGCACACTGGCAGGTCACTGACCAGCAGAAGCAGCACATGTAGAGGAATACACCAATATGCTGGCAGGCCACTGACTGATAGAAGCAGCCGAATGACACAGAATTTGGCTGGGGCAGTCAGAGGAGAGCCTGGGCATTTGAGCAGCCCAACTCCAGGGGAAAACCTTCCTATTCCATCCCTGCTTTGGACTTACCCCACCTTCTGAGAGCTATCTTCACTCAATAAAACCTTGGACTCATTCTTCAGGCCCAGGTGTGATCCAACTCTTCTGATACACCAAGGCAAGAACGGGGGATACAAAAAGCCCTCTGTTTTTGTGACAAGGTAGAGGGTCTAACTGAGCTGGTTAACACAAGCCACCTATAAATGGCAAAACTAAAAGAACACCCTGGAACACATGCCCACTGGGGCATCAGGAGCTGTAAACATCCACCCCTAGACACTACTGTGGGAATGGAGCCCCATAAATTTCCCATCTGTATGCTCTCCTGAAGGTTTGAGCAGCAGAGCACTGAAGAAGTGAGCCACTCCCCCATCACATGCCTGGCAAGGGGGACAAGGGAACTTTTCACATTTTACTCCTATTTGATTCAGCAATCCCACTACCAGGTATATACCCAGACAAAAATTGATCATTCTACCAAAGCGACACATAAACTCGTATGTTCATCACTGTGCTATTTACAATAGCAAAGACATGGGATCAACTTTGGTGCCTATTAATGGTGGACTGGATAAAGAAAATGGTGTACATATATACCAAAGGATGCTACACAGCCATAAAAAAGGTACAAAATCATGTCTTTTGCAGCAACATGAATGAAGCATGAGGCCACTATGCTAAGCAAAGTAACACAGGAAAAGAAAAACAAATACTGCATGTTTCACTTATATGTATAAGCCAAACAACAGGTAGTTATGGACATAACGATGGCCACATTAGACACTGGAAATTACTAGGAAGGAGAGAGGGAGAGGGGCAAGAATTAAAAACCCTGCCTGTTGGGTACTATGCCTCAGCATCACACAGTAAGTTGAAAAACAAAAGAAAACCAGTCAGTTAAAATAATGTTGAGAACATCACTCTCTCTAGCAACTAAAGAAGTTTAATGAATTTAAGACTGCTTCAAAATCCTACTGCCAGAGAATTGTAATTATTTTAACTTTCAAACTGTTTTTCTGGACAGCCTCACTCATGTGACTTGTCTTTGTTTGACTTCACTTTAAGTTCATCCAATATGAACAGCATTTTTCCTAGGAGCTCTTTGAAAAAAAAAAATCAGTTAGAATTGTTTAATATCATGATTGCCTTTGGCAGAAAATAACAATTGGTCCAAGTGAATAACAAAAATGTTGAAAAATAAGATGTCCATATGATAGCAGCAGGAGGCAGACAAATGCCTAGGTAGATAGGGATGAGCCCCCAGTGAAGCCCCACCTCTGAGCTGAAAACAGTTTAAAGCCTGAAAGACAAGCTATAAGTCAAATCCACTGACCTGATTGAGAACCTGTCTTCCCATTTGGCATGCTTTCCTCTGATTGATCCCCACCTTTCACCTATTTTTCATACACCTACCCTTTCCTTTCATAACTGGTTTTCTATACTGCTGTGCCCACCTTTGAGTGTCTGCCTTAGTCTTCCTTTCCATACTTGCAAAACAATCAGCATACACTTTCCTATTCTGAGCACATAAAGCCCCAAACTCAACCACACTGGGAGAAACTACCCACCTTTGGGGGCGGAAGACCACCCCTCTCCACTGAGAGCTGTTCTGTCACTCGTAAAATTCTTCTCCACCCTCCTCAACCCTGAATCATCAGCATATCCTCATTCTTCTTAGACATGGGACAAGAGCTCAGGATCCACCAATACAAGTACAAGAAATAACACAGGCAGGCTGGGGCACCCTGGCCCAGCTGTGGGCTAAGCTGGTGTACAAGCCAGACTTGGCTCCAGTGGGCTGAGTAGGCAGGGCACCTCCTGTGGCAGGTAGTGTGCCCAGGACAGGCCAAGGCAGGGGTAATTGTTGCTGGGCAGAGGTCCCTGACTAGCAAAGGGACCAAGAAAAATGCTGCATCACATGGGGATTTCAAAAATTTGTGACATATTCTTGAGAATATACTGTGCCACACAAGTGAGTAGGGCTGTGTGCATGGCAAGGGCTAGGCTCATATTCGGAAAAGAACTGAGAAGGCCTTAAGCTTTCACCTCTGGCTGGCATTATGCTATATGAAAGCATGAAGTATAGGCTAAGGCTGAATTACAAATTGATTTCCTGTGTTGGAGGTGTGCCTGCTATGCACGTAGAATCTCCATCAAAGACTTTGAGATGTATTTGTTCCAAGCATTTAAGGAAATTACTGTCTAATCATTAGGTGTTAACTAGCGTAAATGAGCAGAGATCAGTAGCAGCACATAACAAAGAATACAGACTTTATAGGATTACTTCAAAAAAGTTACTAACCAAAAAATGGTGAAAACAACAAATAACCAAAGCAGATTATATAGAGTTTGGTTATTTGTTGTTTTCACCATATAGAGTTACCAAATTATATTGTTTAAATGCTCATTTTTCAATTAAAAGTTATTAGATATGCAAAGAACAAGAAAAAATGACCAATATACATAAATAAGACAAATTAATAAGTAGAAAATTGCCCTAAGGAAGTCCAAATGTTGAAGTTAGAAAAGAAATACTTTATTATAGCAGTTTTAAGTATGTTTAAAAACAAGAGAAACATATCTAAAAATACAAAGGAATGTATGAGAATGTCTCCACTAATAAAGAATATCAACAAATATATATGAGTTATTTAAAAAAGGACCAAATAGAAATTTGATCCTGATCAAAATAATTAATTCATGCATACAAGGAGTTTAACAAAATCCAGTATGGTTAACCCAAATAGATCTGCAATAGACACATAATAACCATACTTTCAAAGTCATTGTCAACAAAAATAGTCAAATTCTAAAATGTTTGAAGATATTTATTTTGAGCCAAATATGAGTGATCATGACCTGTGACACAGCTCTTAGGAGACACTGTGAGCATGTGCCTAAAGTGGTAAGGGGGAAGCTTGATTTTATACATTTCAGCAAGACATCTTCAATACATTGAAGATATACAATTCTTTTGGGCAGAAATGTAGTAAAACTCAAAGTAGGGGCTTCCAGGTTATAAGTAGAATTAAAATTTTTCTGATTAGCAATTGTTTAAAAGAGTTATTATCCATAGAGAAAAATAATAAGAGGTTGTGGAGACAGAAGTTTTATCATGCAGATGAAGCCTCCAGGTAGCAGTCTTCAGAGAGATTAGACTGTAAACGATTTTTATCAGACTTAAGGTTTGTGTTGGTATTAAATGCTGGTTGGCTTTTTCTGAATTTCAACAGAGAGGAGAGCATAATTGTTAGCAATATTCCAGGGCTTCGATCTAGGTCCTGTTGCTTGTCACACAGAAAGTCAATCACTGAGATGATATGATGATCACTGCCAAGGAAGAAGGCTTTAATTGGATGCTGCAGCCGGGGAGAAGAGAGCTTCATCTCAAATCCATCTCTCTGACAAACTAAAACTAGTACCTCAGACAGCAGGAAAAGTAACACTGTGTAGGAAAACAGGAACTAGGGAGGGACAAGGAGCAATCATCATGGATGAAGGATCCAGCATCTCATTGTCCAGATGCAATGATCTGGTGTCAGTTCTCTGACACTTTTTTTTTTCCTGAGATACCAGAAGGTCATTTCCTGAGGAAGAAACTCAGATAAAACAAATATAAGTTTCAAGCTTTAAGACCAGAAGGGTGAATTTCTCTGTTTATCAAAACAACAACAAGAATAACAACATCTGCAGGACTGTTAGGTCAGTTTTGGTCCACCCTTTCTATTTATCAATTCTGCAATCAGGGAAAATCTGGTCATTGATTTTTCTGGCTGCTTCATGCTGAAGAAAAGTATTCAGGGCTGCTCCATACCATGTGGCTACCCAGGAATCAAAGACTAATCTAACATTATAGTTTTCTACTGAAACACAATCTTTCTCTCCGCAGTTCCATCACTTCTACCAAAGAAAAATCACAGCGGGATTAATCTACCTACAAAATAAGCTTCAGTCCTACATACTTGGCCCGATTACCCAAACAAATTGTGACAAGAAACATTGTCCATAAAGTGTCTCATAAATTGACTTTTCTGGAACCTCTCACAAAGACATTTAATCAAAGCACAAGAAAAATATCCAGTTCTTCCAACTGTGTCCCACTATAAAATAAAGCAGGTTCTTATTAAACATATACAAACAACACACATTGCTGTGATTTAAGAATATTCACAAATAGTTTACAAATTTTAGAGAAATTAGAGGGAAAAATATGCCTCAAATTCTTTTTACAAAAGTATACTCAGTATTCTTAAAGCATATTTAAAGGCTATAAATGGCTCAAAAGACAAAAATTCTCCAAAATCTAAAAAACAAAGCAAAAAGAATTTTTTTAAAAAAGATATAAAAGATTATTTCAGTCCTCCATTAGTTCAGGCCATGCAATCAACTCCTATTCTGCTTCATATTGGTTTAGCAATGCTTATGAACACATCAGCCTTTCAATTAGTACACTGGAAGTTCTCTCTCTAATCCAATGTCACAATCTCCAAAGTTATCAGTAATGTGCATTCAAGTGTCTTTTTTTAATGAACTCCTTCAAATAAGCACATTTTGGATTGTGGCTGATTATGTCACTTTTTTGAGAAGGATCAACCCAAAACATCACTTGTGAATGACAAAAGTCTTAAGACAGCCATAGTTAAAGACACAGTTGACAGGAAATTTAGTTATTTCTGGGGCATACAGCAATTTAACATAATAATCTTTTTACTGAAAACATATATTAAGGCATATTAGAATTTTAGGAATCTCATACAATCTTGGAACACAGATTATCAACACATCTATATAAATATATCCCAACGGAAACCAAACACTACCTCAGATTTGACAATGCTTCCTGCGTGATTCTAACAAAACAAGTGTAATAGAAGACTAATATGTGTCTCTTGGACTTAAAGAAATCTAATATCCAAAAAAATAGTTTGAGGTCAGAAAGACAATTTAGAACTTGAAATTTTGCTCTTGGAAAGTTTGCCAAATATCAAAGTTTTAAGACACTTTATATCACAAAATAGAATCACAAGTCTTTATAAAATAGTCATTCATTTAGCAAAAGTGATCATAGCATTTACCTTTTGAGAGAAAGGAAACTCAGTTTCCTTGACAATAAGACCTAATGAAGACGGTATGAGGCCAACTAAATATGTCTGTCCCCACTTCATTCTGTACCTCCAGTCTTCTCAGAAGATAACATTTTTTACCTCTTAATACTACACATTTTGTTCAAAAGAAAAATATTATTTTTGTACTGTGTATTATTGATAGCTAATTTTAATAAAACCATATAAAGAAATCTATGTAATTTTAATCAGTTTGACCATAAGGTAAGGTTTCCATAAATGTTTTTTAACGATTTTCAATTTCTGTTAGAATAGATCAGTACTTCAAGAAAACCTTGTTATTTCAACACAGGTTTGAAATGTCAGATGCAGACATTGGCCTTGCATCAGAGTGCTTTTAATATTAAAATTTAATTTATAGAAACACTGAACTCATCTTATCCCTCAAAATTGGCCCTTGCAATTTCATGCATACACCTCTTCCATGATAGTCTCTGGGTCTAAAGGGATTGAATGTTTTTATTTCTGGCCTTGTGTCTCATGAAAACAGTTTATTTTGATTGTCACCTTCTTCCAAGTCTGAAGATTAGGCTTCAATGGGTATCAATGCTCTCCTATTATTTTCTCTACCCTATTACAAATTATAACATTGTGATTTGACATTTATTAGTTACTGCCTGCATCACATATAGTAGTGAGGTTACTCACTGTATATGTCTAATTTATAGCATTCTAGTGACAGAACTGTGGCCAAAAGCATAAAAAATGTGGTAAGTCTTATGCCAAACTTAACAAAGTAAGATATCTAACTTTTCTCTCCATCATTAAATAGTGGTAAGTGCAAATATCACTTCTGGAAAGTTAGTATCAGGATAATAATCTCCTTTCATTTAAATACTATGCAACAAAACAAGGACAAAGTAAGAAAAAACACAATAATTTCTTTTCAGCTATTTAAAAGAGCATTATCACACAGTTCCAGTATTGGTTTCTAGATACAGTACTGTCAACTGATCAAGTAACTATCACTACAAAAATCTTCAAACCAGTGCAACATTTGTACATATTTTGTTTTCAAGTACACACACGAAGACCCATCAGTAATAAACAGCTTGGGATCAAAAATCACTAGAAAGTCTCACATTTTTAGAAAATTATTACTACTTAACCGAAGCAAGTGACACTTAATGGTCACTATATTAATAATGGTCAATATAACTAAATTAGTTTCACCGATACCCCAATCAATATAATTTCCTTAAGGACAAGACCAATATTCCCTGAACATTACAACTTTGTACCCATACCCATATCACAGTTTCTCCTCATTAAAGGAAAAGATTTGAAATCAACTCCTACTATTGACATAACTGAATTACCTTACAAATAAACACATTTAAACGCTTCTAATCTCACCTACGTTTCCAAATAACAAACTATATAATATAATATTTCTGCTCCGAACTTGTAAAACTCAGTCTTTTTTACTCCAGGAACCTTAAAGCTCTTCTAGCTCTCTAGAGCATCAGAGGAAAAAAAGTCAAATTTTAAATGGCTGGTGTACTCTATCAATTTTTGCAGGCTTGACAATGGTAGCTTAGGGATTCTAGATAAATAGAACAAATGATGAGTTGTTATAGAAATGCATATGAAACAAAATAACTATTCATAGAACAAACTAAAATTCTATGATTTCAAACTAAAAACATCAATGTTTTATATATGTGCATACATAAGTAAAACTCAAAAAAGAAAAAAAAATAACAGCAAATAAATAAAACTTAGAAGAAAAACAAATAAACAGGAGACCAACCTCAAATTTTTCTCCTACTCAGTTTACCTTGAAGGCTAAAGTGTTATAGAGAGCCTTAATAAATAAATATATATATATATATATTTATATATATATATTAATATATATATATATATATATTTTTGTTCCTGGTACACAAAATAATGTCTAAGTCCAATACCACTTTACATTTTGTGCAGTTAAGAAATTCACTTAGCTATAAGACCATTAAGTACTTTAGTCCTAGTACTGTCTCTACAGAAGAGCAAAGACAGTGTGAAACAAAGCAATGCAAACATTTATGTGAAATTTGACTTTATTTTAAATCTGGCTTCATACTTAGCTGTGTAAGAATTGCCAATGTATTTCATTACAATATTTCTTAATTTACCTTCTTTAAGACTAAAAGCTTTAAATATGAGTGAGGTTAATTAGTCAAAGTTCTCTAATTTTCTTTCAGGTTTTACAGAATATTATCTAAAATTTTTCAACTTTCTATTTATTCTGTATGTGCATGAAGATAGACACACAGAACAACGGAAAACAACTACATATGACATACACGGACTATCTACGACATGACTCACTATGACATACCTGGGCTTTATTTTTAGTCCTAAAGTTTCTTCTTCTTCTTTTTTTCTTTAACCAGTCATTTTACTCCAAGGTGCAAAAAAATTACCATACAAAATCTTTTCTCATATAAATTATTCTCTTTTCTTCATAATTTATTTTTACTAAAGTACATCTTCATATTCATAACTTTGTTCATTTCTACATTTCTCTCCTTTATTTCCTAGTTCCTTTTTACTTTGTTTAATAAATAACTTCTTCAGGTCCATAATTTGAATTAACTTTTAGATAACTTCTTAAACTAATTTATTTTTCTTACAAATCACATATTTTAACACATAATATATACAAAATTAATCATATATTAACTATAACTCTTAGTAATCTTAAATTTTAGTTAAAACCTAGGAAGCAAGGAATTCTGAACTGTCTATTGGATATTAGCACTTATAGATAATAAAAATTCTACACTTTTAGTTATAACTCTTTAATTGGAAATGACCCAGATTTCAATGAGCATCAAAATAATTTTAAGATTTTAAGTTACACAAAAAGCTCATGCATTGTGCTTACCCATTTACATTTTACTTATTTTTAGCATTTTATCTAGATTATTTATATATCATTTATTTTCTCATTAACTTTTTCTTTTTTTTGGAGATGAAACCTAGCTTTGTCACCCAGGCTGGAGTGCAATGGTGTGATCTCAGCTCACTACAACCTCCGTCTCCTGGGTTCAAGTGATTCTCCTGCCTCAGCCTCTCCAGTGGCTGGGATTACAGGCATGCACATGACACTCAGCTAATTTTTATATTTTTAGTAGAGACGGGGTATCATGTTGGCCAGGCTAGTCTCAAATTCTTGACCTCAAGTGATCCACCTTTCAAAGTGCTGGGATTACAGGCACAAGCCACTGTGACTGGTCAACCTTTAAATCTGTGAATATCAGGTCTTCACCTAAATAAGAGCCTTAAAGTTAACTACATAGGCATTTTAAACTAATAACTCAGAATATTTAGATATTTTATTAAACCAATAACATTAAATTAGTCTTACCAAAAAATTCACAGAAATATAATTTTGTTTTGTCTGCGTTTATAGTTTTATAACCTTCTGTGCCAAACCCTCATATCTCAAAATATATAGCAGAGACAAATATAAACCCTGACAAAAATGTATATTGACAATTCTGAAGACTCTTCTATTTTTTATTTTACCAACAATTGTAAAGATATTTTAATTTGTATTTTACTAATAAATTTAAAGCCAGCTTGTTTAGTTAAATTTACTTAATTCATGTGAACTTCAAAATTGCTTGGACGTATTTACTTAATTTATGATCACTCTTTTATTTATAAGCCAGTTTTATAGACACAACATGTAAGTATGCATACAAATAAACACATCTAGACATGTAAACACACATACACACACACATGCACACACACATCCAATAGGTTTAACTTGGAATCTAGCCATGAGATAGCAATACATACTCACCAGTCTGCAAAATGAAAAATGAAAAAATGCAAAAAAAAAGAATTTGAGGCATATTTTTCACCAGTCTGCAAACATTCACATGGCTGAACTTTGTTAGTCCTGTTAGGTAATCACGTGAAGGCTGTGAACTAATATTTTGGGTAAAGCAGTTTCCATGGTAGTCTTATTTTTGAAGGTCAAACCTCCCCAGACTCCAGAGAACACTAGGGCCAAACACCACCACAAAAGCATACCACCTGGAACTTATCAACCAGGCCCAACCCTGCTTAGAACAGCAACATAAAAATCTGGATACAGGGAACTCCATCCCACTTTCTCATTTAACAGCAAACTCCAGGTCCAAAGTATATTGGGGTCAAACAGTATTACAAAATAATATCAAATTTACTGAATTCTAATTTCATATGATTATATCAAATACAGACAATCACCAAAACACAGTCCATCTGCTGCAGCAACAAACAAATCCCAAAAGTGTCCAAACCAAAACAGTCATAATGTTTCCTCTCTCCATCAGTTGACATTGATCAACCTCCAAAAAATTCCCCAATTTAAAAGAGCTGATCCTGCTGCCTGATACCCAAAAAAGACACTCACTTGCCTGGACATATACACAATTACAAACAAGCTCCAAAGACTGTCCATACTGAAACAGTCAGGGTGCTTTCCTCTCAATCAGTTGGGCTTGTTCAACCTTCAGATGAAAATTCCTTTAAATCTCAAGTTGAGAGAAATATATCCTACTATCTGGGTGCATAAAGGACACTCACCTAATCCAGATTCAGATGTCAAATTTCAAAGGCTGTTCTTCCGAGGCAATCAGGAACGCAGTTCAGGTTAATTGTGGTAGTGTCCAAGAGAGACTGAAACTCCTCTCCACCCAAAATTGAGTGGCCAGCTACTTTGTAGGGCTTCTGAGAATCCCAGCTCAAAGCAGCTGAGCCACAGGCAATGTGTTCCTGGTCAGAAAACCAAAATCTGTCACTGAAACTTCAGGGGATTGGTCTAGGTCTTACTGTTTGCCACATAGTCAATTACTGAGACAATGATTATTGCCAAGGAAGAAGGTTTTAATAGGATGCTGCAGCCAAGGACATAGGAGCTTAGTCTCAAATCCACTTCTCTGACCCACTAAAACCAGGGGTTTATATGGCAGAAGAAATGCAGCAATGTACAAAAAATAGGAACTAGGTAGAGGCAGGGATACCATCATGATGAATAAGGAATCTGACATCTCTTTGTCTGGATGCAGTGATGGGATGAGTTTCAGTTCTTTGATACTTTTTTTGAGAGGCCTAAAAGTCATTTCCTAAGGAAGGAAGTCAGATAAAACAAAGATAACTTTCAAGTTTAATACTAGAAAGGTCAATTTGTAAGTTACAAAAAAAAAAAAAAATTAAATACTGTGGAACAATTGGATTGGTTTCATAATGAGGCCTGTCTGATTCACCCTCCCATAGTGGCCTGAACCTGTATTTCAGGTTATATTTACAGTGCACTCACTGAGAAGAATGTCCATTCAGATGCTTGCAGGAGGGCTACTGAATTTCATTTTTGGTTTACACCACAAAGAGAAAATCTTGAAAATAGCAACAGAGAAGTGATTCAAAACATACAAAGAACTCTCAATGGGATTGACAAAGAATTTTTTATTAGAAGCCAAAAAAGTCAGAAGGCCCATAGATGACATATTCAAAGGGGTGAAAACAAAGATTATTAACAAAAAATGTTATTTCCAGCCAAAAATGTTATTTTAAAATGAAGAAATAAAGACTTTCCCAAATGAACAAAACCTGAAAAATCATCACCAGCAGGCGAGTATTACAAAAAGTACTAAGGAGAGCCCATGAGGTGGAAAGGAAAGGATAAGAGACAATAAATCAAATCCGTATGAAGAAATATTGAGTATCAGAATGATAATTGTATAGATACATATAATATATAATATAAATGTAGGTTTTTGGCAGTACTTTTTTCTATTTGATTTAAAAGACAACTGCATAACGGAATGAATATACGTTGGTGTTGATATAAAAAGATGTGCTTTGTGTGGCAGTAATAGTGGAAAGGACAGTAGAGGAAAAGTATTATAGAGGAGAAAAGTTTTGGTATTTTATGGAAATTAAGTTAATATTAATTTGAACTATGTTGTCAGTTAAGATGCTATTAATAATCATCTCCAAGGCAACCACTGAGAATAACACAAAACATACAGTAAAATAAATAACAAATTAACTCAAATGATTTACCAGAAAATTTCTAAAAGGAAGCAAGGTGTTAATGTTGGAAGAATGAAACAAAAATGATGTAAAATACAGAAAACAAATATCTACATGTCAGATGTAATTTCCACCTTAGTGATAATTACATTGAATATAAATAGATTAACTCTCTAATCAAATGGCAGAAGTTGGCAGAATGTATATAAAAAAGATAAATTATATTCTGTCTTTAAGAGACATATTTTAAAATCAAACACACAAATAGATTGAGAGTAGAAAAATTTAAAAAGATATACCATGCACAAAATAATCAAATCTGAACCCTAGTGGCTATACTATTATTGAGCAAAAGACAATTTAAGACATAAATTCATACTAGTGACATAAAAACATTGAAGGACAGAGAATTTCATTCAGCAATGAAAACAGATCTCAGTAGAGAGGGGACAGAATGGGCAGGACATCTTCCCCCAAAATCAGATTGTCTCTTCCATAGTCTGGGCATCTCTTCCCTGAAGTCCTACCATTTCCCCCAAACTCTAGCCATCTCCTTAAAGTCCAGCAGTCTCCATTGAGCTCTGGCCTGGCCGTCTCTCCCTCGCTCGCTCTCTCTCTCTCTCTCTTTTTCTCTCTTTCTCTCTTTTCCTCTTTTCCTCTTTTTTTCTCTTTTCCTCTTTTTTTTCCCTCTTTTCCTCTTTCTCTCTCCTGACTGAGTCTGAGTTCCTTATAGGCACAGGATTAGGGCAGGGTGGGCCATAGTAGTTTTAGAAAGGGAACATTAGATTGCTAAAAACACATTATTCAGAAAGAACCAGTTGGGAGAGAGCGGCCAAACATGAATAGACATTCTCACTGTGAGCTGTGGGTTTCAGATAACTGTGCCTTGAAGTTGGAGTTTCATGGGGACCCACCCTGTTTCCCTAGAATTTCTCTGCCTCCTGCCTCTATCTCTTATAAAGAGCATCTATAAAAAACTTCAACTAGCAAAATGATTAATTATATAAGAATGAAATCTTTCTGTCAATAACCTGGAAAAAGAACATTTCTTCTTATATTACTTCTATTCATCATTGAACTGGATTTTCCAGCCTGGAAAATTAGATGAAAAATAAGAGTAAAAGCATTCCATTTGGAAATCAGGATAGATAAGAACTATCTCTGTTTTTAGATCGTATGATATTGACTATAGAAAATCATGATGAATACACAAAAAACCCTGAGTTAATAAAAGAATTTAATAATGTTATATGATACAAGATAAAAGAGTAAATTCTAATTTTATGCACAAGCTGTGAATATTCTGAATATGAAATTAAGAAAACAACTTACTACAGCATAAAAATAATAAAATACTTAGGAATAAATTTAACAATGTTTTCAAGACATACAGAAGATACTACTACTTTCACTGAAAACAATTGAAGAAAACATACAAATGGAGTGACATCCCATGTTCATAAATGGGAAGAATTAGTAACTTTAAGGTGGCAATACTATTATACCAATTGCCTTTTATTGCAGAAATACTTAGGCTGATCTTAAAATTCATGTAGAAGGCAAGGGGGATCTAGAATGGTCAGAATAATCTTGAAAATAAGAACAAATTTGGAGGACTCGCAATACTCAATTTAATAACCTGCTATTAAAGTATTCAAGACTATATTTAAAAGTACTAATACTGGCCTGGCACAGTGGCTCACATCTGTAATCTCTGCATTTTGGGAGGCCAAGGCGGGCAGATCATGAGGTCAGGAGTTCGAGACCAGCCTGATCAGTATGGTGAAATCCCGTCTGTCCTGAAAATAAAAAATTAACCAGGCATGGTGGCATGTGTCTGTAATCCCAGATACTCAGGAGGCTGAGGCAGAAGAATCACTTGAACCCAGGAGGTGGAGGTTGCAGTGAGCCAGTATCGTGTCACTGCACTCAGGTCTGGACAACAGAGCAAGACTCCATTTCAAAAAAAAAAGTATTAATACTATATTATAGTATTCAAGAGTATATTTTTATGTAGTGGCATATGGTAAACAGAATAATCTTCAAGTATTCTCCAAAAATTAAATGATGAAATAATAGTATTTTCAACAAATGGTGCCGGAACAACTGAATGCCCCCATGCAAAATAATGATGTTAAATACCTATGTCCTATCAACTGCAAAAATTAAGTGAATCAAAGACCTAAAGGTAAGCCATAAAACTACAACTCTTGCATGGGGTGAAACTTAATAATATGGAATTAGTAGATAATGTCTTAGATATGATACTCAAAACACAAAAAGAAAAAGGAAAAATTATATAAATTAAACTTCATCAAAATAAAAAACTTTTTTGCTTCAAAGGATTCATTCAAGAAAGTGAAAAGGACAACCCTGGCATGGGACAAAATTTTTGAAAATTATATATGTGAAAAAGGGTTTGTATTTGGAATACATAAATAATTCTTATACCTCAATTAAAAGACCAAATAATTCAATTAAGAATGGGCAAAAGATTAGAATGGACATATCTCCGAAAAAGATATACTAATGGCCGCTAAGCACATGAAAAGTTGCTCAGTGTTGTTAGCGTTAGGAAAATGCAAATCACAATCACAGTGAGATGCCAATTCACACTCACTTGAATGGCCATAATCATCAAATTATAGTCATCAAATTTTCCCCATAATAAAAATATAAAATTGTATTATATGAATTATCAAATTCACCCAAAGTATTGCCTATTTGCTCTGTATTTACTAAAATATATTTAAAAGTAAAAGAGTATTGCTATTTTGAAAACTTTTTTCTGCTTTATTTCAAAATGACCAGCTATTAGTAATAATTTATATCACCCACTAAAATGATTAATGATAGCCTAAAATAAGTTAATTTTTGCTTATAGTTTTATATATGCTACTTTTATTTTCTATTTATCATAATCTGTAGGATAATTTAAGATCATTACTAGCTTGCAAATAAATAGGTGAAGTGACATACTTTTTTGCTGTGTGGAAAAGCTGCATTCAAAACTTTGATGGACAGTATACTACACATAATAAATATCAATATATAAACTCAGTTCTAGAACCCAGATTTCTCTTTATGGAGTTCTAAAAATTTGAAAAAGTGACTTACTCATGTACTGGACATCAAGTTTTTATAGCACCATGGGATTTTGTGAATTGAAAAATCATTAAACCTGCAAACAGCATGTTCTGTTTATCAACTATCTGCCTTCAGGAAAATACACTTGCCCCTCTGTCACACACTGTCTACTTTTAGAGATATTATTAAGCTTTAATGGTTGAAGTAGAAATGACATTTATACTTTCACGTCCAGTTCAGTCTTATTTGAGTAAATTTCGAAAGTTCTCATCACAAAAATGTTAGATATTTGACTGATGGATAATTAACTAGTTTGATTTAATTATGCCACATTGTATTCATAAATATACAACATTTTTTACCCCATAACTTTATGCAAATTATCAATTTGTATTTCTTAAAAGTCTTATTGGTGAAAGTTATACAAAAGGATTTCATAATTGAATTGTGTGAGCGCATCAACTGCTTTAGAAAGGTAACATTCTTCTTACATACTGGAAATGAGAACAGATACCTGTGAATAATTTTTATGGAACTTCACCTGATATTGTTGAAAATTCAGGTGAGAAAAATTGAAATAGATTGCCATATCTGATATAGAAACTGGGCAGTCAAAGTCCTGTTCTTCAAATTGGGATAGGGGCCAGAATGAAAATAAAGGCAAATGTGTAATCATTTAAACATTCAATAAAATAATAGTGATCTTAATAGCCACCATTTGTTAAAAGCATATTCTGCAATAAACCCTTTATTATTTTTTTAAATATATATAACACCCATGTGAGATGAGTGTTACTGGTAACACACAAAAATATCAGATGAGATAATAAGAGTCAGAAAAGTAAAGAATTTTTCTTTAATAACACAGATTTAAGAATTATGGGTGATGGACCCAAGATTTAAAATCACATGGATTTTATTTTAAACCCATAGTTTTATCTACTGTGATATATGCTGAATGATTGTTGTGATACTCTTCTTTGCAACTACGAGCAATTCTCACTTCAATAATGTAATTTTAATCCTCACTAATACCTAATACATTGTGAGAGGTCTAGAGAGTGGTAATGTTATTCCCTCCATTTATCTGTCTCCGACTGGTAGGAATTCTCTATTAGCTATTATCATTAGACTGGGGAAAAATGGATGGATGTGTGAGAGAGTTTAAGGGAATAGTCAATAGTATTGGAAAACGATTGCATTATGTTGAACAGTGGCTAAGATTGAAAATTGGTTTTTGAAAAGTTAAAAAAAAAATCTAAGGAAGGCTACGTTTAGTAAAAATAATGTGTTTTTAGTGTAAAGTGCTATCAGATGTACATAAGGAAAATTCCCCTTTGTATTTGGAAACATTTGTAGTCTTTAGGATAAGAACCAAAACTAAAGATATGAATAATGTATAGAAAATATTCAAGTCTTAGAAATGGGTGATACTAAGGTGAAAAAATGTTTAGGAATTGTATGAAATGATTATATAAAAATGTAGGGAGAAATATAAGTCAGAAAAGAAGGAAAAATAAAGTGGAAGTTGAGACCTAGCATAAATGATTTTCTTGATGTAGGTTACCAATGATGATGACAAATGGGTCACTTAATTTGGTTTGCGGTTGGTTGTTCCCATACAAAAAAAAAATATTAAGTGAAAGGGTACAAGGAACCAGATTTCAGAGGTTTAAGGAATAGTAATGCTGAAGACGATGGTGATGATGAAAAAAGCAGCTTGCACATTTGAGTATCATATACTTTGCTCACTGCTTAACATACGATATTTTCTTTAATACACCAATGCTACAAAATAGCCCTATTTTGTATGGAATAAATCAGTCTCAGAAAAAATACCATGACCCTATTATGCCTGTGGTCTACTTGATCACAGGTTTGATTTATAATTGATCGTAAATCACATGCAGGCACATGATTTAGTGACTTGATTAATCTAGACATCTTTGACAGGTATAGGATTTAGAAGATAGGGGATAAAGGATGGCTATTTAAAAAAATAGCTCATATTTTTGAGTAGTTACTTTGTATGAGTTACTCTGCTGAGCTCTACAAAAAATTAATTTATGTAATCTTTACACCAATTCAATGAGGTATCATTATTAATAGTTCCCTAATCTTACATGGGTGGAATCTAAGGTGGAATGGCTAAGTATCTTGCCTATCTCACATAATTTATTCCTGCTAGAATTGGGATTTGATTGTTTGAAGTTACTTTGTGATTGTCTGGACACAAAAACCAAAGAGAAAGAGGAATTAACAGCAGTGTTACTACTATTACTGATTATAATAATCTGAACATAAGACAAAGGAAATAAATCTCAGTGGTAAAGAAATAGAACAGATAAAATGGGTGAGCCCTATCTTAAATTTCAGATGCAATTCCAAAGTATATATGGGAAATTTTTAGCTGACCATAAGTTGGTGATGAGAGTAAGGAAGCTGTGGAATAAAAGATAAAGGGAGACTATGGATCTGGCAAAGATATTTTTTACTGGGGTGCGTTTTAGTGTGGGAAAATGCCTAGAAAGACGCTAATAGATAAAGATCAACTGACCGTACCATAGAGAGAGAGGAAAAACTGAAGGAGCTCTGGAGGAGGCACAGGTGGAAAGGCCAACCCTGAAAAGGAAGGACAGGGCTGACCTGTAGCATAGGAAGAAAGTAGAAGCAGATAGGTCAAGATAAAGGACTATTTAGAGGGAACTAAATGATAGAAGGGCAGATGCTAAGAAAGGTGAATATAAAGGAGTTTTTATCAGATATCCCCAATCTACTCAGTAAAATAGGAGGCAAGTCATGTTCTGAAGATGAAAAGATTTGAATTTGACTAAATAGAACAGGTTTGCTGCAGACAGGTAATACAATGAAGAGTGGACATGAAATAATTTCTAAGTAGCACAGAAAGCAGTAACTTATTATTTCTTCACCTAACAATACAGTTTTATATGTGGAATGAAGAAAGAAAGAAAGATTTGGGGGACTCAGGAATGGGAATTATTAAGATAGTCCTGGAGAAATGATAAGTGGGCCAAGGATTTGAAAATCTGGAGAGACAAGCACCCTGGATAGCTGACCACGGCATTCTGACAGTGGCGAGAACCAATACAGGTGTTCCTGCTAGTGCTCCTGAAGGATTCTGTTCTTCCGTTATCATTACTTTGCTCACAATGCATTGCAATTACTTATTTATTATCTTTTCCCACTTGGTCATAGTGGTCATGGGGACAGGAAATTGTACTCTCTGGCTAATTATTGTATTCCCAGCACGTGATCTGGCATAGAATGAGTAATAAGCAAATAGTTTTGTTTTCCTTCACCTGCCATGATCCCAGAACTGAACTTCTATAGGAGAAAGGCTGCAGAACAAAATGGCTTTATAAGCCTTATAACATCTTTATAATGTGACACTCAAATATCTGGAAAGCTTCAGTTATCAGAATTTGCCTGTCAGAAATACCTTAGTCCATAGAAGTCACACAAGGATCTTGTTAAAATACAAGTTGTGATTCAGTTTCAGGGTAAAGCCCATGTGTCTGCATTTTTAATAAGCTCCCAAGGAGTGCTGATGCTACTTGGTTGCATAATCCATGGAGTATAAAAAATGTAGGCAATGGATTCTCCACTTTTGTCAAATATAACCAAATATCAGCAAGCCCTTAACTGACCACTATAAGCCTCCAAGCATTTGTGTTTTTCTGGTTCTTGTGGCTCCTGTGTTGCTGGCTTTTGATATGCAGGTGGACCTCACTTTAGTAGTTCTTGAATGTTCTTAGTCTGGCCATCTCAGCTGGCTTCATCTGGCACCCTTTTTTCTAACCATTTACACTATCACATGCTTCTAGAACCACTCTTCTGCCTTGACTACCTATTTCCAGATTACCTTACCTTTGTTTATTGCATACATTTAAAATATATGCTGCTGATCCTATATATGGCAATGAGTACAAGGCAATAGTGTTCTCAAAATGAATGAAGAAAGCTGAGCAATTTAATAGGGTATGAACAATTTAACAAAACACATCATGCTAGGAGAGAGCTAGGCAGCATGAGGAGAGTGAGTTAATTAAGCTAGAGTTGGCATAGGAGAGAGAAATTTCAGCGTCTGGCATCTCTGGACCATGGAAAGAGGAGTCAGAAATGAGTCAAGGGACTGAGACCAGAAGATCACATTTCTGAGCCCATGGTATATGTTCAATAAATACTGAACAATTGATTACTAATTGCTAAAGATAATATTAACTCTGACCATATCCTTTTACACACTGTCTCCAGAACTCAGTCATTATGTGGAATATGTTTATAGACGAAATTACACTGCTTAAACACTATTGAGACTTTTGGCTGCTGAGATCACAAAAGGAAAGTATAAAGAAGAGAAGCTTCTAAATTACAGATCAGATAGTGTGGCCCTCTTAAAGGCCTATTTCTTGATGTTAGGTACATTTTGGCCTTTACTCCACATAATCAATTATAATACAATTTGGTATTAGTCTCCCATTGTTACTGTAACAAATTACCACAAATTTAATGGCTTAAAGTAACACAACTGTATCCTCTGACAGTTCTGGATCCCGATATCACTGAGTTGAAACTAAAGTGTCAGCAGGGCTGAGTTCCCTCCAGAGGCTTTAAGGGAGACGCCAATTCCTTGCTTTTCCAGCTTTTAAAGCGACATTCCTCAGCTCATGGCTCATCCTCTATCTACAATGACAGTAAAGTGACATCTATAAATTTTTCTCTGTATCATTCCTCATCTTGCATTCTACATTTTATAGTCAATTTCCTTTGCCTCACACTTATAAGGAAACTTGTGATTACCATAAAGATCTACCCAGCTAATCCAGAATGATCATCCTATCTAAACATTCTTAATTACATTTACCATGTCTCTATTTGCCATACAGAGTAACATTCACAGGTTGGAATGATTAGTATAGATGTTTAGGGGAGTCATTATTCAGCCTAACACAGCTTTTATACCTACTTCTACCTAATCAGAATTTATAATTTGAAAGTTTTCTTCATTAGATTTTTTTAAATTTTATTTACCCAATTCTCATTTTTAGCTCAAATGTGAGAAGCTACTTGTAGCTTAATCCATTTAGCAATTGTTAAAAATTGGTTTCTAACCAATTTTGAGTAAAGGTATACAAACAAAAAATGCTGCAAAATGTGTTATTATCTAACAATATTGTAAACCTCATATTTTGTCCATAAGAATATCTGAAAATCTGGCATTTGTATTTTAATGACATCAAGGTAGAGAACTAGATCTTTAATGCCTAGGTCATATAGTATAAAGAAATGCTCAGAGCTAACTGCTACAGTTTAAGCCAGAATTGCCACTATACAACCTATTTGCCAGGCACCTACAGAGAAATTCCTCAGAGGAGCACTGCAGTGACTTAATTATGCCAGACAAGAATGTCTAGACAAGATGTTTTTTTCTTGTGTTGTACTTTTAAGACTTTATGATCAGTGACAGATTATCTGACAGAAGGTCACTCTGCTCTCATAGTATTAGCTTTATCCAGCCATCTCCCCATTCTCTCCCTGCCATTTACCATCTAACATGACTAAACAAAGAGTTTCCTGTACTTTATGAGTTTTCTACGATGTGTTTCTCAAGCCTGGTCATGAATCAGAATTATCGCAGAAACATCTTTATAAATAACATTCTTTTCTGAATAGGTTTTCAGGCCTCATCTTAGATGTGTGATTATTAGAAGTAAGGCTCTGGCACTTTTATTTTTCAAAATAGTCCCTGTAATACTCTGGCTTATTAGAACAACTGACTGGTATGTGATCTAGGTCTGAACTGAAAAACAGTCCTTTTCTTAGTCTGTCAAACATTCTATAAATAGTATCCACAGTACTATGGAAGTTACAGGGTTTTTGGAAGTACTTTATAGTCTTTCTCTAGCTCATTGTAATATACTTAGGTTTTTTTTGAGTGCACCCTTAAAAGTTCCATGTGCTTACATTTTGATACTTTATTGTTATTCTAAGTCCTGAGAATTCCTCCCAATATCGTTCATTTCCATAATGTTTCACAAAACAGGCTTCACAACTTGCTCCTTATAAATATCTGTATCTGTCTGTCTTGGCCCTGTTTAAAATTTTTCTTTGATTCTGAAATTTCAGGTTTTTTGAGACAAAGTCTTGCTGTGTTGCCAGGCTGGAGTGCAGTGGCACGATTTCCACTCACTGCAACAACCTCCATCTCCCAGGTTCAACAGATTCTCCTGCCTCAACCTCCCAAGTAGCTAAGATTACCACCATGCCCTACTAATTTTTGTATTTTTAGTAGAGATCGGATTTCACCATGTTGGCCAGGGTGGTCTTGACGTCTTGACCTAGTGATCCACCCGTCTTGGCCCCCCAAAGTGCTGGGATTTATAGGCGTGAGCCACCACACCTGGCCTGCTATTCCATTTTTATAGGGTGTATTTTAACTCTAGTTGTAAATTATTCTTGAATTGCATAGTTTATATTAGATTTTCTTTCATCTTTAATCAGATAAGTTAATGGATATAAAAAGACACAGGCAGAGATTCAAAGTCTTTCTCATATTAAAAATTACATTTCATTCTTGAATATCAATAAGTCTTAGAGACATCTAGTTGCTTATAGTACAGATGTTCCTCTACTTATGATGGGCTTATATTACAATAAACTTATGAGTTGAAAACATAATAATTCAAAAATCCATTTAATAGGCTTAACTTATTGAACAGCATACTATTGTCTAGCACTAGCCTATCCTAAACATGCTCATAACACTTCCATTAGCCCACAGCTTGGCAAAATCATCAAATGCAAAGTATATTTTTTACACTTCCATTAGCCCACAGTGTGGTAAAATCATCAAATGCAAAGTGTATTTTATAATAACGTGTTAAATATTTCTTGTACTTTATTGAATACTATACTGAAAGTGAAAAACAGAATAGTTTCACACCATTATAACATTGAAAAATTGTAAACTGAACAATTGTAAGTCAGGAACTGCCTAGATCTATCAAATACTACATTTTCCTAAATATTAAGCTACTTTCCTATATTCCTTTAGCTTCTACTTATTCCAGCTGAATCTCTGCATTATAATTTTTTGCTTTTTCCTCTAACCTGTCTTCATAATTCAATTTTCTGCATGCTTGTACATTTGAGTTTCTTTAATCCCAGCCTACCTGCTGTCAGTGCAAAATTTCTTCATCTGAAAGATAGAATCTGATGTCTAACCCTGCCAGATTTTAGATGCAGGATGATCACCTTTATGACAAGTACGAATACCACTGCACATCTTGACAGCTATCTCGGAGCAATCTAATTCTCATACTGCTCTCACCTAAAGACTACTTCTGTGTTATTGGTTCACAACATGTATTTTTTTTGAAGGAAGTAATAGTATTTGTTCAGAAGCTACCTTTCCATGTAATAATTAGACAGCATTTTCTTAAACATTTGATGATTTGGCACCCATTTCAATTTTTACTTCTTTTTTAGATAAAATTAAAAAAGACAAATAATGTTCACTTTTTTCACATTTTTATGGCTTGAGTGAGGTGTATGTTCTTAGTTACAAGGAATGATGGAGGCCACTGAGGTTGTGAATTATGAGCAAAGCTAAAGGAGTCCAGAATGATTGCTATTCAGAAACAAAAAGGAATGGAGTTGGGTAAAAGGAGCAAAATGTTTAGTAGCGTTTTAGCTGCATATTCTGATGGTTGATACCCAAAACTTTGAGTTATAATATTATAGGCTTTTTCAATGGAGCTATTATTTAGTCGGTACACTCTTACAGTTGTAGCTAACACTGAAAGTGTATCAAGATATCCAGTCACTCCAGTGTAGCTATGCAGATCACCTCAGCCATTTTATACTGTCAGTCAACAGGCTTTATCATAATTTCTATGTCCTTAAAATTATGAAGGAAACTATAAAACATACTTTTGATAGCTATTTTAATTGTACAATGCCATATGAAATGTACAACACAATTATCATGGGGGTTACTGAAGCTCCCATAGTTTCTGTGTGTACACTAATTAAACAACAGCACTGATTGAGGCATCGACTATGCAGAACAATTCAGTAAAAGCTAAGAAGAACTAGAGCTAAATCAAAGCCAACTTGTTTACGCTCTGTGAACTGACAGTTTACTCAGAGTCTTAATTCATCCCTATAACCTATACTAAATTAATCTAACCTATAGTACAATCTAAACTACAATTTAGTCAGAGTCTAAAGCTCATCCCTATAACCTATATTAAAAACTAAACTCTATGCCTTTAAGAATGATTCTCACTGAAACAACTACAATGTATGCTTTCCTAACAATATCTACAATTTTTGAACCAAAGTGAATTTATAAAATCATTGTTTAATTGAAAACCAGGGTTAAGTCTTTTCCAGAGTCACAAATCTAGTCCACAAAAGTCATACATCTTCGAAGCCAAGTCCTCTGGGGGCCAGTATAATGTAATGTTTAAAAATGCAAACATTTCGATAGGTCAAACACAGGGTCGGATTCTAGTTCTGCTACTTATTGGGTGGCCTTTGATAATTTGGTTAATTCTTTAAAGGTTAACTTTTGTCACCTGTAAAGCAGTTTAGAAAGACAACCACCTGATAAAACTTTTATAAGATTTAAGTGAAACGATGCCTATAGATATCCAGTCACTCCAGTGTACAACTCTTGCTTATGAGCTTGGCACATCATTGTTATTTACTAGATGTTAACTACCACCATAGCCTGATAGTAATTTCCTTCCTTTCAGGTCAAAGTTATTTCCACTCAACCACAAATATTCTTTGTAGGCTTGAATTTTTCCAAGCAACTACAGTACTACAGTTGATAAAAAAAGAAACTGCAACTCTCCTACTGATCTCCACCACATTTTATGCACTAAATTGACTTTAATTATTTCAACTGCTGCATCTCAGGGTCTACCTGAATATTACAGTCAATTCAGTTACTAATTCTGCTTCTGATGTGTAAGTAGAAAAAAACTTCAGTTAAGGATAAAATAAGAAACATTGGTAGAAACTTTCAATATTAACTCAAATAACTGTTTTTACTCAATATTTAATGATTTGAATATGTTTTGACATTGTTATTCTAATGGACTGATGGACTTAAGTATTCATCAGTTATATTTCCCACTACGATCAGTGATTTTCTTTTATCAAATTGAGTATCAATGACAGAAGAGAGAATTCTAACAGATGAGTTCTGTTTGATTTTCCTAACTGCCTAACTCCAACCCATGGCAAATTTAAACTGGTACTTCTGCTCCACAAGAACACTTCTTAATGTAAAAGTTCCAGTTAAGAATGAATTTAAACAGCTGTAATGTAAGAAGTTTGTTTGTTCTTCATCTTCTGCCATTTGTGAGGCCTCCCCAGCCATATAGTACTGAGTCCATTAAACCTCTTTCCTTTGTAAATTAACCAGTCTCAAGTATGTCTTTATTAGAAGCATGTGAACAGACTTATATGGTAAATTGGTACCAGCAGAGTGGGGTACTGCTGTAAAGATACTCGAAAATATGGAAGCAACTTTGGAACTGGGTAACAGGCAGAGGTTGGAAGAGTTTGGAGGACTCAGAAGAAGACAGGAAGATGTGGGAAAATTTGGAAACTCCTGGAGACTTGTTGAATGACTTTGACCAAAATGTGATATGGATAATAAAGTCCAGGCTGAGGTGGTCTCAGATGGAAATGAGGAACTTGTTGGGAACTGGAGCAAAGATGACTCTTGCTTTGTTTTAACGAAGAGACTGGTGACAATTTGCTCCGGTCCTAGAAATTTGTGGAATTTTGAGGAAGAAATTCCTAGGTTCAAAGCGTTCAAGAAGTGACTTGGGTACTGTTAAAAGCATTCTGTTTTGTGTATTCACAAATTTATGATTTGGAATTGGAACTTGTGTTTCAAAGGGAAGCAGAGCATCAAGTTCAGAAAATTTGCAGCCTGATCCTGCAGTAGAGAAGTAAAAGAGGGGAAATTCAAGTGGGCTGCATAAATTTGCATAACAAGGAGCCAAATGTTAATCACCAAGACAATGGGGAAAATGTCTTCAGGGTATGTGAGAGGTCTTCATGGAAGCCCCTCTCATCAGAGGACAGAGGCCTAGGAGGAAAACAGTGGTTTCATCGGCTGGGGCCAGGGCCTTGCTGCCTTGTGCAATCTCAGGACTTGGTGCCCTGTGTCCCAGCTGTGGCTGAAAGAGGCAAAGAGCTCAGGCCATTGGTTTAGAGGGTGCAAGCTCCAAGCATTGGTAGCTTCCACATGGTGTTGAGCCTGTGCGTGCACAGGAATCAAGAATTGAGGTTTGAGCATCTCTACCTAGATTTCAGAGCATGTATGGAAACATTTGAATATCCAGGCAAAAGTTTGTTACAGGGATAATGCCCTCATGGAGAACATCTGCTAGGGCAGTGTGAAAGGGAAATGACTCTGTAGACTCGCCACTGGGACACTGCCTAGTGTAGCTGTGAGAAGAGGGCTACCATCCTTCAGACCCCAGAATAGTAGATCCACCAACAGCTTGCACCATATACCTAAAGAAGCCACAGACGCTCAATATCAGCCCATGAAAGCAGCCAGGAACAAGGCAGTACCCTGTAAAGCCACAGAAGTAGAGCTTCTCAAGACCATGGGAACACACCTTTTTTATCAGCATGACCTAGATGTGAGACATGGAGTAAAAGATCATTTTGGAGCTTTAAGATTTGACTGCCCTGGTGAATTTTGGAATTGCATGGGGCCTGTAGCCCCTTCGTTTTGGCCAATTTATCTCATTTGGAGTGGGTGTATTTACCCATTTCCTGTGCCCCCATTTTATTTAGGAAGTAGCTAACTTGCTTTTGATTTTACAGATTCATAGGCAGAAGGGACTTGCCTTGTGTCTGATGAGACTTTGGACTATAGACTTTTGAGTTAATGCTGAAATGAGCTTAGACTTTGGGGGACTGTTGGGAAGGTATGATTGGTTTTGAAATATAAAGATATGAGATTTGGGAGGGCTCTGGGGTGAAATGATATATTTTGGCTATGTCCCCACCCAAATCTTATTTCAAATTGTAGCTCCCACAATTCCTACATGTGGTAGGAGGGATCTGGTGGGAGGAAATTGAATCACGGGGATGGGTCTTTCCTAGACTTTTCTCATGGTAGGGACTAAGTCTCACTATATCTGATGGTTTTATAAATGAAAGTTCCCTTGCACAGGCTTTCTTTCTGGCCTCCATGTAAGCCGTGCTTTTCCTTCTCTGCCTTCCACATGATTATGAGTCCTCCTCAGCTATGTGGAACTGTGAGACCATTAAACCTCTTTCTCTTATAAACTAAAAAATAAAAGAATGCATTTAAGCAAAATAGGGAATGTGGCAAAAGATGTTTTTCACAAAATATTACTAATTTTGTGCTTCTGCTATTAGAACAACTTTCTCAGAGTAATTTACCCCTAATTTTCCCATGTAGTTTTGGAAATTTTGCCACAGCTAGCTTGAAAAAATAATTTTTGTAGATAATATACCAACGTTACTTTTAATTAATTACAGATTACTTACACTTTGAGAGAGTTACTATAGCAGTTTTCCAATCTTTTGGCTTCCTTGGGCCACAGTGGAATAATTGTCTTGGGCCATATATAAAATATACTAACACTGATGATAGCTGACGAGGTAAAAAAGTTGCAAAACAACTTCATAATGTTTTAACATCATTATTTTCCTATGCATTTTTTCATATATTTCTAGTGGTCTTTATTTCTTCTTGTTGACAAAATGAGAAATGGTTTTTATCATATTTTCAAAGTTATTATTCTCTTCAGTCACAATCATTCAGTAAAGAACCCCCTCTTTCTTTCTCTTCTCTTGATCAACTAAGGATTGTTTATTCTCTTGGCAGCTGCATAGTGCTAATTCTTTGAGTTCTCCTTATTCCACTTCTGAAGCAGGGCCATTATTTCCTGAAATTCAATTTTATTTTCTTCCTACTTCACTAGCTTTCTGGAGAGCTTTCTCAAGTTTCTTTCTCAGAAAGCATATATGAGTGATTAATTTTCTGATTCCTTGTTTATTCTTAATTTTATCTTTATACTTGATTGACAAATTTAAGTTTAATTTTGTTTCCTTAAAGTATTGACATCACATGTACCCCATAAGTATATGCACTTACCATGTACCCATGAAAATGGAATTTTTTACAAAATAAAAAAAGTTAAAATTAAATTTTGAAGGCAACTCTCATTGCATTTTAATTATCTTAGGTGAAGAACTCTACCCTTTTTTAGTGTAATGCTTTCTTTCTGAGTATTTTCATTTGTTAATCTTCATTATTTGAAAATCTTATAGTGGGTATAGATAAGATTTTTAGGTTGACTAGATCTAAAACTGCATAACTTTCTTCAGGTCTTATAAATATTATTCATTATGTTTCTGGCTTTACTTAACTTCTATTTTGTTTGTTTCTGTGTTCTTCTTTATCTTTTCCTTTTTCTTGAAATGCTATTGTTATAATTTTAAGTCACTGAGGATTAAGTCTTTGTTACTTTGTTCTGTGCTCTGAAATTTTGTAGACTTTGGCTTTCAATCCATCTCTTAATTTTTAAAAAATAGATACCAGTTTTTTATCTTTCATAACTATTTTATGTCATTTTTCTTTCATAGCTTACTGTTTTTTTTTTATTATGGCTGCACTGCTTTCTTAAATTTCTCCAAGGCTGATAATTAGAGGGTTTTTTTGTTTTGTTTAATTTATCTTGTGCTTTAAATTATGTTTTCTCCAGAACAGTTTGCTTTAACTCTTTTTAGAATGCTGAGCATTTATTTTGCTTTTACGTTTTTGTTTTTGTTTTTGTTTTTGCCTGTGTTTATTAAATGGCTTTTATCTTCAAAAATGTAGGTTTACCTAGAAAGTCTTGTTTATGATTCCTTTGCTGTGGTCTATGTGTGTAGTTCCCTTTCTCAGAAGGTCTTTTTTCTGAATGAAATGACTAAGTGACTCCCCTATCCACATGAGATGAGCTCTTGGAAATGAGGCCTACTGTACTGGGGACAGGAAGCCAGCTGGAAGGGTGTCCTCTATCGTCCCAGGAACAATATTCAGAGTACTTTACATTGTGATGTCAATACTCACCATCTTTTAGCTTCCCCAACACAGTATTTTCATATTTGATAGAATGTTTTATTTTAATGTAAATTCCAGTATGCATGCAGAAAGGGGCATTGGAATAAATGACTTACTAGCACAGCTACTCTAGAGACAAATATTCAACTACTTCTGTTTTAAACTCCATTTCTATACTTACAGCCTTAAAAAGAGCTGACTCTGAGTACGCATTATGTATGGCGTTCCATAGGAAGATAACCTGTCATGAAACATCCTTATGCATGCTTTCAGTTCTCTTTCATCTAGCAACATGCTTTCATAGTTTTGCTTTCTAGTAATTTTATTTATATATTTTACCCCTCCTGACCCCCTTTTATTTTTCCTATTGATACATGTGTTATCACTTATTTACATTTTTAAACTTTCCACTTAAATTGTGAATTTATATGCTCACCCTCCAAATTAAAACAAAATCCTAAAGACTTGTCTATATCCAATTTTCATTAGTTAGCATGGACCCAGTTCCCTGGGAAAAGCAAATTGACCCAACTTTAATAAGGCTAAGGATACTCTCAGCATATATAAATAGCCAATGAATCCTGTGGTTGAGTTAGCACTGCAAGCTGAATTGATTGTCATAGCTCATTCATGCAGTCATTCATTCAACAAATATTTATGCCAGACACTACTGTATGGCAGAAACTATTCAAAGTAATAAAATTAGAGCAGTGAACAAAACAAATTAAAATGCAAGCTAATATTTTCATTTGAGTGACTTGGGATAACGTATTATAGATACCAAAATACTTTGAATGGAATGTAGCAAAATTGGAAAGAGATTATATGGCATTCTTCCTCTATGCAAAGAGTGTATTTGTCAGGGAGAAATAAGTTATTAGGGCAGGTTTTATCTACATATCTTACTTTATAGCTGTATCTATTTTTCTAAAGTAATGTTATTATATAATACATGTGAATTATATAAGATCTCACATGAAATACAGCATATAATGGTAGGTTTCCTCCTTGTTACAGTAGATGGAGTAACTATTTAAACATGTATGCAGCAGAAAAAGACCTTTAAAAAAATGCAAGGTTTAGATTAGCTATAATAAGCTTTTCTCCTTTAGGCAAGCTTTGATAAAGTAATCCAGCCTCTCTGATCCTCCTTGTAAAATGTATTAATTTTCAGACAAACTTACTGTTCTACATTAGAGACACAGTAAATATAACAAGTAAAGGAGAGCTTCCCTTTGAAGTTAGATAGCCTTGGGCACATATCCTCAATCTTCTACTTGCCAGCTATGTAAACTTAAGCAACTTTCATAACTTTCCTAAGCTTGGATTCATCTATAAAATTAAATCTGAAAACTATTTAACTTAATGTTTGCAGAGTTAATTCAATGATATAATGAAACGTAAAGCTAGACACACTCTAAATGCTAAATAAATGTTATTCATGTATTTTTCTTTTATTATTAAGATCTCTTCTACTAAATTTTTCTACAGAATATACTTGTTTCAACAAACTCATTTTTTGTCTGCAAATTGTAATTATTCTTATCACTTATAAACTGAATTTTAGCTTCCAGCATTCTTTAGTTTATTAAAAAGAAAGTATTTAATTTCAAAACCTGATTCTTTTGAATTCCACCACACATTGACAGATTTCCTATACTAATCTGAATGTTCATAACTTGGGTTTACTTATTTTGTCTCCTATTCAGCTAGAAGGAAATACCCGGAGTTGCTTGTTTATAAAGAATCAGGTTCATTCTAATGGGTTATTTCATAGATTCATTGTGTTTATCTGCCAACATGTTCCTGAGTAAGCCCAAAAAGGTATCTTAACTCCATATTGTAATTGAAACCTTTGGAAATCAGTTAACATTAAAACCAAAACCAAAAACAAAAACAAAAACCTCTTGTGTGGTAGATGTACAATAACAAAACCTCCACATCAGACACCATAAGAAATAGCCAAAGCAAACAGAGCATGTGTCAGTGAGAATAGAGTAGGCCACTTTGTGGTAACATAAGCTACCAAATCTTCTTCACTTAAGGCTTGTTTCTTACACATGTGACAAGTCTGTAACAGATTGGCAATGTCTCTACTTCATGATGAGACCCAAGCATTCAGCACAGCTTTTAAATATTAATGGTCATGATGCTATAAAATGAAAAATCATTTTATCCTTACATTAATTCTGTGACAACAAAGTATATGCCGTTATCTCCATTTACTATGCTTAAAAGCTGAGTTCAAAAAAATGTGGAGTCTTGGAAGATAACAGAGTAGAAAGCACTGGGAATCTATCTCCCTTCTAAAACAGCAACTGTACTGGCAGAATCCAATGTGACTATTTTGATATACCTGTTTGTTAATTGCAGATTTGCCACTTTGAGAGGAAGGTTTGGTTTGTAAATTGCTATAATTTCAGTCAATTTCAGCTTTCAGCTCTGCAGCAGCTACTCGTTCCTTACCCCAATCCAAAGTCAGACACATATTCCTGATGCAGCTTGCATGAAGCTTGCAGAAGCTAGGGTGGGTAATAAACACTCTGTCCCTCCAGTATCTGGATCTGTATTCTAAGTAATTCTGTAATTCTATCTGAACGGCTCTTTGTAATCATGGAAGTACAGACACAGAAGAGAGTAGACACTGTTGCACCCCCACATTGTTGCAAGCCACTACCCATCCAATGGAAGTGGATTTCAGGGTATTTAAAAGGTTAGTACCCTTCCCTGTTTTATTTTTTTCTTTTTATATTTTCATGATGCTCTACATTAAAGACCACAATATTCAAAAGCAACAACATGCATTGGAGAAATTAGAAAGTTACTGTGTGCCAAGGTAAAGATGCAGGCTGAGAAAAGAAAAAGAAGACCTAAGTTCACACTTCAGCTTAATTCTCAGCTTACAGACAGCCTACAAAAATTAAAACAAAACCAAACAAAAGCATAAAAAAGCAAACTCTGAAAACAAAGAAGAATCTGACTTTCATAGCTACTACATTATTACATTCACATATCAAGTGTTCAATAACAACAAAATCACAATGAATAAAAAGAGAGGGAAATATGGTCCTTTTAAAGGAAAAAGTAAAGTAACAGAACTGTCCCTCAGACAGACCAGATGACAAACACAAAGACTTTGAAACAGTTATTTTAAAGATGCTCAAGGGGCTAAAAAAAAAAAGGACATGGAGAAAGTCAATAAAATTATGAATGAACAAAATAAAAGATCAATAAAAAAAGCAATAGTGAAATAAAAAAGAAACTTAGAGCTGAAAATTACAATTGCTGAAATAAAAATCACTAGAGGTATTCAAAGAAAGGTGTAAATAGGCAGAAGAAAAAACCAATTAGTTGAAGATAGAACAATTGAAATTATCAATATGAGAAACAGAAAAGAATAAACAGAACCTAAGGGATCTCTGGGACATCATCAAGTTACACACTACAGAAATCTAAGAAGGAGAAGAAAGAAAGAGAGAGAATATTTAAAGAAAATACAGTTGAAAACTTCCCAAATTTGATGAATGACTGAATATAAAATCCAACAGGAGGCTCAACAAAATCCAAGTAGGATGTCCTAAAAAAATACGTTGAGACACATTATAATGAAACTGTCAAAAGCCAAGGAGATAATTGTAAAAGAACATGAGAGAAATGACTTGTCACATGCAAAAGATCCTAAGATTGACATCAGATTCCACATCAAAAACTTTGGAGGCCAGAAGAGAGTAAGCTAAAATATTCAAGTTCCAAAAGGAAAAACAAAACCAAAACAACTGTCAACCAAGAATCCTGTAACCACCAAAATCCTTCTTAAAATATATACAAAAAAATGAGATATTCCCAGACAAAGCTAAAGGTATATTTTGTTACCAAGAGACCTTCCCTGCAAGAAATCATAGAGTTTTGTAGGTTGAAATGACAGGACACTACACCGAATTTGAAGCTATATGAAGAATTAAAGATATTAGTAAAGGTAAATACATAGTTATTTATAAAATTGAGTTGGTATTATTGTAAGAATGGTACTTAACTTTGTTTTCTATGTGACTCAAGAAACTAATACATTAACAACCTAATCTGAAAGTTAGCGTTATAGTAACTGTGATTTGTAACTTTACTTTTAATTAAAATTTAAAATATTAATGCATTTTAAAATAATATTACTGTATGTGTTTTATAAACACAATTACAGAGATGCAATTTTGTGATATCAATAACTGAAAGGAGTGGCAACATAGCTGTAAATGAGCTGAGTTTTCATATGTAATTGTAGTTAGGCTGGTATAAATTCAAATTAAAATGTTAAACTTTAAAATATTAAATATTTATTATAATCACAAGGAAAATAATTACAGAATATACAAAAGATGAAATGAGAAAAGAATTAAAATATTTTACTATAAAAAATCAACTAAATATGCAAGAGACCACTATCTAAAAAATGAGGAACAAGAAAAAGTGTAAAGCACATAGAAAACAAATAGAAAAATGACAGAAGTCTTTTTTTTTTTTAACACTGAGTCATTTTATTTTTTTAAATTTTCAGTTGAAACATAAGAATTGTACATAATTATGTGATCCACAGTAATATCTTTCTACATGTGCATAATGAGTAATGACAATTAGCATATTTATTACCTGAAACATTTATCATTTCTTTGCGTTACAAATGCTAAAAACCCTTTCTTCTAACTTCTTAAACATATACACTAAATTATTGTTAAATATATAGAGCTAAAGAGCACTAAAATTTATTTCTCCCAACTAGTTACAAATTTATAGCCATTAACTAACCTCTCCCTATCTTTTCCTCCCTCCACCATTCTCAGTCTCTAATAACAATTATACTTTCTACTTCTATGGGCTCAATTAATTTTTTTAGCTCCCATATGTGAGTGAGAACATGTAGTATTTGTTTCTATTCTAAAATCCCCCTACTGTGCTATCAACCACTAACACCCATTCCATCTATCTAATTAACTGTATTTTTGTATCCTTTAACCAACTTCTCTTTATCCTCCCTTCTTCTCTTCTCTTTCCAGCCTCTAGTAACCAGCAATCACTTAATAAAGGCTTTAAACTTCCATAAAACATTTCTACTCTTTATTTTTAAATATTCGGAAATAGGGTTCAATCAATCAAATATACTCAGTTGCATATTTGAAAACTTAGAAATACGTAGATGTCATTTACCAAGTAGACAGCTACATAGGTAGAAATTTTTCAATAATAAAGGTATATATTATAGCTTTACAATGCACAATAATCTCAGGTACATTCAGTAAGTATGGATTATTGTGCTTTGAAAATTTATAGTTATTATTTTGAAATATTATTTTTTAAATCTATAAGACAGTTTAGTTAAAATATTGTTTTAAAATGATTTTAAAATATTTTATATCTATATAGCTATATTTTATTTAAATACTTTAAATTTTATATATATTTATTTTTAATATAAATTTAATGTTTAAAAAATTATGTAATGAAGAAAACTATTCACCTAAGTTTTCGACCTTAAGGTGAGTCCTATGTGGAATAGAACTGGGAAAATTGACCCAAGCTTGGAGGCTCAAGAGTGAATTACTGGGAGTTCATATTAAAAACAAGGAAATAGCAAACACAAAGCTCTAAAAGCTGGTTAATTTGATATGTTAACAGACAACAGAATAAAACCTTGAAAGCAATTTAAGATATCTTCAGGGAAAAAAAACTGAAGGGAAGAAAATTAATAAAAGTTTTTCTTTGATATCCACCCTATGTACCTAATATTTAACAAGCAGAAAAAAAAATTGGAATAGCCCTTAGAAATCCATGGGTCAAACTTGTAGAAGGACTCAACATATGTTAGTTTACACCTTTCCTTTAAATGCAATCAAAATAGACTCAGGTAAAAAACTAACTTCTTTTTTTCATTAATGAAGGGTGATTATTGGGGGAAGATAGGAGGTAGCATTCATGGGTATAGTATTGGGGAGGAAACAATATAGAATAATAATGATAATAATAATAGATAACACAATTTGCTCTGAGCCTGTTACTTTTCTAAGAACTTTAAAAGAATTAATTGTTTAAATCTCATGAGAAACCTTGAGAGATACATACTATTATCTCTCTTAGGTTTGGATGAGAAAAAAAGAGGAGGAAATTTTAATAACTTGCCTGCAGTTGCATAACTGAGCCAGAATTTGAAAGCTTAAGCTCAAGCTTAAGCAGTCCTGCATTTGCCTCTGAACTCTACCATCTACCAGCTCTATGGTTCTGAGTAAGGAGCTAACCTCTCTTAGCCTAAATTATCTCATATTAAAAACGGGGGATAGCAGAAAAATTATAATGATGAAATTATTAAAATCATGTGTCTTCTATATCACCAATAAGTTATTAGTCCTTTTTCTTTCTATAATACTTATGGCTCTCATTTATTTATTGTTTACTTATGTACTGACTCTAAGAAAATACTCAGCCAAAAGCATGGAAAGACACTTTAGAATGTTTATAGTCGTCACTACTGGGATAAAAAATGTGAGTAGGCTGGTGTGAAGTGAGAAAAATTTCTGATGACCAAGACCAAGCCCTTCAGTTGATCTTGATCCCTTTGTGGAAATGTAAGAAGTAAAAGAAAACTCACAAAAAGTTGAGAATAAGTTTTACTATCTTTGAGACCCCAAATCATCCAGTAGAATAGATGAATAGAGTTTGCAGGTATCAAGAATTTAACTTATCCTAGTTTATTTGGGCCACATGGCCACATCATACAACACATACCCCAGGCATGCCACACATCTTTTAAGTACCTTACAAGTTCTTTATTATTCAGGTTCAATAAACTGCTTTTTATTATAATCTTAAACCATATATGTAATTTAACTTTTGTTTTTATCTTTTAGGCCTTCTAGTACTCCCACTCTATATTCCATCCACTTGGGTTCACTCTGATTGTGCCTTTATGTTGTGTTTATCTCCATCTCCTCCATTATGTTTTATTTCAATATCAAAAATATGGAGCAAGACTCTATAACTTTGATAAACAGGAGCACTTCAGAAATTTTAATAGGCTATAGCCTGTTCTTATTTTGATGACCAGAGCAATTTCAAACAGAACTCTAAAATCTACCTTTTTAACCCACAAGTCATGCCTCACTATTTACAAAGCCATCAAATAAAATTTATATAGTGTATGCTTTACCACCTACTATTATTTTAATAAGGGAATTTCTTAAATTCATAAAAAATTGAATTAAAAAAATAAAAAATATTAATTTTATTTCCCAACATGAACTCTATTTAGGACACTTTTATAACCAATAAAACCAGCTATTCAGTCTATTCTTAAAGAACTGAGGGTCCTGGAAATGTAACTATGTCAATACAGACTTCTGTACATTATTATCTGAAAAAAAGGAGTGTTTTTTACAGATGTTTTTATATTAAGAAGCAAAAAGAAGTCCAAAAGAGCTAAATTAGAACTATAAGGTCGATGCCTAATGATTTCCCATCAAATCTCTTTCAAAATCCTCTTTAATGAGAGAAATGTGTAGAAGCATTGTCGTGATAGAGAAGAACTCTCTGGTGAAGCTATCCTGGACATTATTCTGTTAAAATTTTGGCTGACTTTCTCAAAACATTCCCATAATAGGCAGATGTTATAATTATTTAACCCTCCATAAAGTCAATATGTGAAATTCCTTGATCATCTCAAAACACTGTTTTTATTACCTTTGCTTTTGACTACTCCACTTTTGCTTTGATTAGACTGCTTTCACTTTTTGGTAGCCATTACTTTGATTTTGCTTTGTCTTTAGGATAGTATCTTAAGCTGTGTTTTATCTCCTGTTACAATTCTTCAAGAAATACTTCAAGATCTTGATCACACTTTTAAAAATTTTCATTGAGAGCTCTGCTCTTGCCTAAAGCTGATCTAAGTGCAATAATTTTGGCACCAATTAAGAGGAGTTTACTGAACTTAAATTTTTCAGTCAGAATTGCACAAGCTGAACCAGTTAAGCTGTCTATGGTGTTTCCTATTATTTGTGCTGTTTATTGTTGGTCCTCTTGAGTCAGAGCACAAATAAGATGATTTTTTTTCCTCAGAAATTGATGCAGATGATCTGCTGTTATGGATTTAATCTTCAACATTGTCTTGTCTCTTTTTAAGACAAGTTACCCATTTGTAAACTGCCAATTTTGGGGGGGTGGGGTGGGGTGAACGCATTGTTTCCCTTAACTTTAGGTGAAGCATCAATGATTTCACCATTATTCTTCCATCCAAGCTTTATTATAAATTTGATGTTAGTTCTTACTTCCATTTTAGCACAATTTATGTTGTCTGATTGGGTTTTTTTCAAACTGATATCTCATTCTTCTTTCTACTTCAAACTAGATCCTATTCAGACATGTTATAACAAGTTAGATCAAGTTTATTTTGGTGCAGAAAAATTTAAATCCATTTTTTTTCATAATATGCATTTCCATGAACTTTATAAAAACTCTTATGTATCTTAACATAAGATACTGTTTTTAATTCTGCATATTATGTTTTACATTCAATTTTTTGTTGTTATAAATAACAAAGAAAAAAATCAAGAGATAATTCTGATATGTATTCAAGTTTATAAACCCAAGTATTTACATAAAAACTTTGACGTAAGAGAAAATGGGCAAGAAATATTTGTAAGTTGAGAGAGAGAAGGTAGTCTCTAAGTTTTGCACTGTTTAAAGAACTTCACATTAAACAGCAAAAACAATTTCTCACTGTTTTATGATTATTATATATGAAACATCTTTGTAAGCCTTTGCAGTAAATTCTTTAATTTTATGTTGCTTCAGCATCCATTCTGAGTACAAGTTTAACTTTCTCATACCAGAAGCAGTGCTTAGTCTCATTTGACACTGTTTACACTTATATGCCACAGCCAAATGGCTCAAGTTAATGCTTAGAAATAAGAACTTAGAGGCACCTCTCCCATCTAGCATTTTGGGCTCCCACTTTCCTGCTGCTTTATTTAATGAACCTTGCATTTATTTGTCCAATAACTTAGGGTAGCTTATATCCTGTTCCCTTGTGTATACTGCAAGTTGCAAAGATGCTTCTCTCTCTTCCTTCCTGATTCTTTATTTTTACTTTGCATGACCTCGAGAACATAAGACTGCTAAATTATACCCTCCTTGCCCAAGAGGTATAAATCAAAAACTTTGAACTTTTTTTTTTATTGTGGTGGTGTTCTGAATTTAATGTCTTCCATTTGAAAAACTAGGGGCTGCCTCACGCTGGTTTTACTCCAGGATATCAGAAAAAGGGGAGGGACAAGTTTGGCTTCTAGAGTCAGAGTGATGGTCAGGCAGGCATAAACTGAATATAAGCCAGATAAGAGCCACAAGTTTGTCTGCCAGTGTAAACAAGTTCCCTGTGTGAGGGATCCCTGGTAGAGGGTCCCACAATCACAAGGGATATTAGGCCACTTGTCAGGTAAATGAATTATCCCAGGAAAGGCACTGTAAACACTACATCTAGCTCCTCTTCAAACCCCAGTTTTGCTGAGGTCTCTCAAAACATCCTTTAACTTGCATATTCTCATGTAATACTTACAGCATTTTAAGGTAGAAATTGTTATTACTTTCATTTTACAGATGAAAATAATTGCAAAGATTAATAAATGCTCCAAAGTCTATATGCCTAGCAAGTATTTAGATCATTGTAAATGCAGTTTCTCTGACTCAAGACACTGAATTTTCAAGTAGTATATAAGAACAGCATATTTGCCAACATGACAAATGACCAAAAAAAAAAAAATTCTGGAGTGAGAAAATCCCTATTTGAGTTTCAGATTTCCCATTTAATAACAGAGTATTCATAAAAAACTCACCAATTTTAAATAAATCTTAGTATCTTCATTTCTTAAGAAAATACAATGTATGAGATTGTATATTCACTAAGATAAACAGTGGAGGTAATAACTGAAATGTCAGTGGTTTAATAATACAAAGGTTGATCATTTACCTAAAGTCCAGAGATGTTTCTGATCAGCAGGCAGTTCTAGTCCGAAAAGGATTTCAGTATCTTTCTATCCTGTGACCACACCAACACCTGGCTACCACGTTCTTCCTAGTGTTTGTCTCTATTCTACCCAGAAAAATTAACATAGAGTATCATCATAAAATATATTTTAACTATGCATATCACCCACTGACTAGAACTGAATCACACTGCTATTAGTACCTTCTATGTAGTCTTCAAAATGTATTGTGGCTATATTCCCAGGAAGAAAAGGTAACAGTGTTGACACAAGCCAGCAATCTCCTCCATAAAGTGTATATGTAAAAACCCATTTCTTGGATCATTAGTCAATTAGTCATTGTTATTATTGTCTTGTTAAGCTTTCAGTGCCCTTGGAAGTGCTGTACTTTTAAAGCAATATGTATGATTCAAGAGTATAAACTTTTGTGGAGCCAGTCAATACTGAAACAAAGAGGACATTTTAATATAGACAAATGTAAAACAAAAAGTGAATTACCTTGAGTAGACAGCTACATGGCATTTCTCCAAAACAAAATGTCTTTTTTTTTTTTTTTTTTTGGCTAAGCTAAGGTTAAGTAACCATCCAGAGAGAATCCCAAAGCAGGAGAGTGTGCTACATAAAAATCTTTGCCTCTTTTATTATGAAGTATACCATTTGCATTCCAAATACCTGCAACTTATCTAATTAATGCCTGAAGAGGGAGAAAATAGATAATTTAATTCAACATACAATTATTATTGAACGAGGCACCTTTTTTCAATAAATGAAAAACTATGAATAATTTTTCACATACTAATTGAATAACTCCAGGTGAATCAGTATTTAAAAAAAGATACATATACTCCTATGCCCACTACAGAGACAAAAATATTATTTAGATTATTTAATTGGCTGAGCATTTTCTTCCTTCCTGAGAAATTATTTCTCTATATTGAAATATCTATATATTTCAATATATAGATAGCTTTATATTTCAATATATAGATAGCTTTACAAATATGTGTGCATATCCATAAATTTTCAAAGAATCTGAGACTATTTATAAAGCCTAATACTAACAAAAAGAAGATTGTATCTTAACCGATTAACAACTAATATGAGACTGAATTGAAGTGCTCTCAAAAGCCAGAATAAGATTTTACTCTAAAATCTAAACTAGTATCTGTATTCAAATTGGAGGATTAGTAATCTGTGCGAGTAGAATCAAATGCTGTGCATAAATGAGTGATGAACTAGTTGGTAAAATTCAGCAGTCTAAACCCTTTGATTTATAAATTTAGAAATTTACTGATTGCCATCATGCAGAAGAATGATGTATGCTCTGCATGGAAAAGGGGTACAATAGTAAAAAAAAAAAATGACTACTCATGAGTGTCAGGAGAGAGAGAAAGAAATGCAATTTTGTTGACCCTACCCAGGTTAGCATTTTAACACTGTTCAAGATGGATGGAGTTCTGGCTAACCTTAGGTAAACAATCAGATTGCAAAAGTTAGATTACCTTACCTGAGAGATACTTAAATCAGCGAATTTATTTCTTGTTCTCTATTCAAACTTCTTAAGAACTTTTCTTGTGAAGTGTTTTTCCTACAGAGAGAGAACATGCTGAAGAGCCTCAAACATTCTGAATCACTTGACAGTTTTTGCTATATGAATGAACAATGATATCTTTTGTTATCCCTCTTATTGGTTTATAACTGTCAGTCTCTGTGAAGTTGATTAATGTGAGTCTGTCCACAGAGACAGCTTCCATCTTAAAGTGTAAACAAATTGAACTTGGAAGACTGTAATCTAGTCTATGCCTTATGACAAATACTCTAAGGCAAATGTAACTGAGTTTTGGAGCAACCAGTCCCTCTTGCACATATAATATAATGTGAATCTAGTGTCCTGCTCTCTTAGGAAATCTTGGTTGCAACACTTTGTTTCATAATTTTCTGTATTTCTTCAATCTGGACATTTAATTCTAGATTATTTTGAGATTGTTTACTTTATGGGTCATTTAAGTTCTAGATTTTTTTCCTCTTTCTTGTCTCTTATTTGAGGACATGAGTGTATAAAGGAGAAAATGAGGAAGACATTGGATTGTTATCAAATAGCAGGGATTTCATTTAGGTCCTGTTACCCACCATACAGAAAGCCAACACTGAGACAATAAGTATTGCCAGAAAAGAATTATTCAGGTGGAGCAGTTCAGAAGATGGGAAATCATTTGCAAATCCATCACCTCAGCTGACTAAAATTAGAAGTTAATGTAACTATGTGTGGAAAAACAGAATTAGGAAGGAGTAAAGAAGAGGAGTTGGTCAACAGGCAGTAGGTTGTTAGCTAAGAAATCATAGCGTGTTAAGGGTCTGGCATCTTGCTGTACAGAGATGCAGTGATCTGGTAAATTTCAGTTCCTTCACACTATCTGGGAGGCATGATGGTTGGTTTTCTGAGGAAGAAACTCAGATAACATAAATGTAAGTTTTTCAGGTTTCAAGACTGCAAGGGTCAATTTCTAGGTGTATCCAAAATAAACCCTAAACATCAGTTCTATGGGACAATTGATCTGGTTTCAGAATGATTGCTATCGGAAATTAGTATATGTTTTATCTTACTAAAAGATTAAATAGAAAAGTTGATTTACATTTTTATATGTATAGTTACAGTTTAGCATTATTCTCTAATTTCAATTGTAGTTTTATATTTATTCCCTATGTCATTTGTGATTTTTCATCATCAAAACAATTGGGGTGTGTGTGTGTGTGTGTGGGGGTGTGTGTGTGTGTGTGTGTGTGTGTGTATGCTGTTTATATTATCATATGTCCTGTTTGCAGAGGATTCTAGAGGTCTCTCAATGAGTTTAATAACCCCATCCCCTGCCTTAATTCAAACAAACTAAGATAAATCACTTTACAATTTATCGGCTGTAAAACCTCTGTAAGTCATTTGAATTTTTTATTCTCCAATTTGAGTAAATAAAGCATGTGTTTTACTCCAGTATGCATGGTATATGAAATATTTTTTAAAGTGTCTTTGTGCTATAAATAATACATTCCTCTCTAATGAGAGAGATCAAATTTTTATAACTTTCCTAAACTAAGAAAATTGTCATGAAGTCATTATAATTATGTAAATAAATCTTGATTAGTCATTGTATAATGTTGAGTCAATGGCATATTTTCACATTAATGAAATAAATACATTAATATGGACATATTTTGAATGAAAATCAGTGTGATTCATATTTTAACTATATTTTCAATTTTACCAAAATTTAAGTTTCTAGAGTAAATATGACATATAAATATTAGCTTTTAATATTGTCACTGTTTAAAACTTAAATTAATACTTACTTTTTAATACATATCCAGAAAGAAATTAACTTGATATTTAGCAAGATTACATCCTTTCAAATAAATTTATACACGTGCTAGTTTAGGATATATTTAAATGCTAAAATAAATTCCAAAATTTAATAATGAATAAATGATTTGATGGGTTACTGTCCCAGAGATCTAACTAATTATAATAGTTTAATGGCATTCAAAAAATAAGAAAATACCACCTAAAAAATATCAAAGAATGCTTACAATTATAAAACTAGTGTAAAATACAAAACTCGTTTTTGTCAAATGATAGAATTTTACTCTTGATATTTAGTAATGCTCCCACAGGCTGTGTTCCCTGGCATAATGAGCTATAATGTCAAGTGTTAGAGTTCAAAAAATACAAGAAAATATTTATTAGAATTAAGTATGTTTTATTTTTAAAAAGTAATGCTCATACATTCATAAAATATTTTTAACATTAAAAATTATACTTCTTGTGAGTACATAGTAGGTATATATATTTATGAGGTACATGTTATATTTTAATACAAGCATGCAAAGAGAATATAATAATCATCTCATAGAGAATGGGGTATCCATCCCCTTAAGCGTTTAACTTTTATGTTACAAATAATTCAGTTATTCTCTTCTAGTTATCTTTAAATGTGCAATTATATCATTATTGATTATATCACCCTGTTAGCAAATACTAGGTTTTATTCATTCTTTCCATTATTTTATACCCATTAACCATCCCTACATCCCTGCTACAACCCACTACCCTTCTCAGCCTCTACTAACCATCTTTACTCCTCATTTCCACGAGCTTTATTGTTTTGAATTTTGGGTCGCACAGATAAGTGAGAATATGTGATTTTGTCTTTCACTGCCTGTTTTTTTTCTGCTAAACATAATGACCTCTAGTTTTATCCATGTTGCTGCAAATGACAGGATCTCATTCTTTTCTTATGGCTGAGTAGTACTCCATTGTGTCTAATTACCACATTTCCTATATTTATTCATCTGTTGATGGAAAGAGGTGTCTTCCAAGTTTCGGCTATTGTGAACAGTGCTGCCACAAACACAGGCATGCAGATATCTCTTTGGCATACTGATTTCCTTTCCCTTGGGTCTTTACCTAGAAGTAGGATTGCTACATCATATGGTGGCCCTATTTTTAGTATGTCGAGAAACCATCAAACTGTTCTCCATAGTGGTTGCATTAATTTACCTTCTCATCCACCTTGTACAATGATTCCCTTTTATCTACATCCTCACCAGCATTTGTTATGGCCTACCTTTTTCATATTAGCCATTTTAACTGGGTGACACAATATCTCATTGTAGTTTTGTTTTGCATTTCTTTGATGATCAGCGATGTTGAGTGCCTTTTTATATGTCTGTGTGCCATTTGTATGTCTTTTTTTAAGAAGCGTCTATTGAAATTTCTTGCACAATTTTAGTTGCATTATATATTTTCCTACTGATTTCTTGAGTTCCTTGTATATTCTAGTTATTAATCTCTTGTCAGATGGACAGCTTGCCAATGTTTTCTCCCATTCTGTTGGTTGTCTCTTCAATTTGATGATGGTTTCCTTTGTTGTGCAGAAGCATTTTACCTTAATGTGATCTCATTTTTCTATTTTTGCTTTGCTTCTCTGTGTAACCCTTGTGGGTTATATGTCAAAAAAGTTTGTGCAGACCAGTGTCCTGGAGATTTTCCTTAATGTTTTCTTGTAGTAATTTCATAGTTTGAGGTTTTAGATTTAGGTCTTAATCCATTTGATTTAAACTTTTGTGTATGGAGAGAGATAGGAGTTTAATTTCATTCTGCATATGGATATTCAGTTTTCCCAGGGCTATTTATTGAAGAGACTGTCTTTTCCCCAGTGTATGTTCTCAGAACCTTTGTCAAAAAAGAGTTCACTGTAGGTGTGTGAATTTTTTTCTGGGTTCTCTTTCTGTTCTAGCTGTTTTATGGTAACCCAAACCACGCTGTTTGGGTTACTGTAGCTCCGTAGTATAATTTTAAGTCAGGTAATGTCATTCCTCCAGTTTTGCTCTTTTTGTTGTGGCTATTCCAGGTATTTTGTAATTCTATATAAAATTTAGAATGTGTTCTTCTATTTCTGTGAAGACTGTCACTGGTATTTTCATAGGGATTGCATTGAATCTGTAGATTGCTTTGGGTAGCAAAGCATATTTTTACTATATGGATTATTCCAATCCATGAACATGGAACATTTTTCTATTTTTTGGTGTTTGTTTCATTAGAGTTTTAGAGTTTTCATAGTAGCGAACTTTTACTTATTTCATTAAGTTAATTCTTAGGTATTTAATTTTATTTGTGGCTATCATAAATGGGATTATGTTATCTTTTTTTCACATTGTTCACTGTTGGCATATAGAAATGCTACTGATTTTTGTATTTTGATTTTGTATCCTGAAACTTTAATAAATTTATCAGTCCTAATAGATATTTTTTGTGTGTGGATTATGTTTTCCAAATACAAGATCATATCATATACAAATGAGAATAATTTGATTTCTTCCTTTATAATTTGAAAGTCTTTTATTTCTTCCCCTTGTCTGATTGCTCTAGCTAGGATTTCCAGTACTATGTTTGATAACAGTGGTAAAAGTGGGCATCCTTGTCATGCTCTAGGTCTTAGAGGAAAGGCTTTCAGTTTTTCCCCACTTAGTATGATACTTGCTAATGGTGTGTTTTATATGGATTTTATTATTTTGAGGTATGTTTCTTCTATATGCAGTCATTTTGAGGGTTTGTATCATCAAAGGGATGTTGAATTTTATCAAAAGCATTTTTAGCTTCCTTTTAAATGTTCATACAGTTTTCGTTTTCATTCTGTTAATGCAATGTATCATATTGATTAATCTGCATATGTTGATTTATTCCTGCATGCCAAGGGTAAATCTTACATGGTCCTGATGTATAATCTTTTTAATGTATTGTTGATTTTAATTTGCCATTATATTGAGTATTTTTACATATTATTCATTATAGATACTGGCATATAATTTTTTAAAATGTGTTTTTGTCTGATTTTCGTGTCAGGGTAATGCTGACCTCCTAGAGTGAGTTTGGAAGTATTTTATCTTCCTCTGTATTTTGGAATAGTTTGAGTAGGATTGATATTAGTACTTCTTTAAATGTTTGGTAGAATTTGGCAGTGAAGCCATCTGGTTCTGGAATTTTCTTTACTGGGACACGTTTTATTATGGCTTTCATCTTGTTGCTTGTTACTGGTTTGTTCAGGTTTTTTACTTCACGTTTTGATCTTGGTAGGTTTTCTGTGTTTAGGAATTTGTCCGTTTCTCTAGAATTCCCATTTACTGACATATAGTTGCTCATAGTAGCCACTAATGACCCCTTGAGCTACTATGGTAGCACTTTTAGTGTCTTCTTTCTTCATTTTTGATTTTATTTACTTGAATCTTCTCTATTTTTTCTTAGTCTGGCTCAAGATTCTTCAGTTTTGTTTAGCTTTATGAAGGATAACTTTTTGTTTCATTGATCTTTTGTGTCATTTTCTTCATTTCAATTTTATTTATTTATGCTCTGATTTTTTTTACTGTTTTCCTTTTACTTATTTTGAGTTCAACTTATTCTTGCATTTTTCATTAAGATACATCATTTGGTTGTTCATTAGAAGTTTTTCTTCTTTCTCATACAGACACGTATAGCTATAGACTTCCCTCTTAGTACTGCTGTTGCTGTATCCCAGTTTTTGCTATGTAATATTTCCATTATCATTTGTTATAATAATTTTTTTCAATATCCTTCTTTAATTCTTTATTAGTCCACTGGCCATTCAGAAGCATATTGTTTAATTTTCATGTATTCTTAAAGTTTCCAAAATTCCTCTTGTTATTTATTTGTAGTTTTATTTCATTGTGATCAGGAAACATTCTTGATATTATTATCATTCTTTGAATGTTTTATGACTTGTTTTGTGAGCTTTGTGGCCTATGCTTGAGAAATGATCCATGTGTTGAGAAAAAGAATGTGTATTCTACAGTCATTGGACAGAATGTTCTGTAAATATCTATTAGATTCAATTGGTCTATATTGCTGATAAAATCTGATGTTTCTTTGCTTATTTGCTATCTGGAAGATATGTCCAATGCTGAACATGTGGTGTTGAAGTCTCTGGCTATTATTGTATTGTGGCCTATCTCTCTCTTTGGTTCCAATAATGTGTGCTTTATAGATCTGTGTGCTCCAGTATTGGGTGCATATATATTTAAAGTTGTATCCTCTTGGTAGATTGAATCCTTTATCATTATGCAGTGATCTTCTTTGCCTCTTCTTATAGTTTTTGTATTCAAAACTATTTTGTCTGATATAAGTACAGCTACTCCTTATTATTATTTTTTGGCTTCTATTGCCATGGAATACCTTTTTCAATACTACTATATTTAGTTTATTTGTGTCTTTGTAGGTGAAGTGTGTTTCTTGTAGACAAGAGACCAATAAGTCTTACTTTTTTAAATTCATTCAGCCACTCTGTGTCATTTGATTGGAGAATTTAGTCCATTTCCATTCAATGTTATTATTGGCAAGTAAGGACTAAAGGCCTGCCATTTTGTTGTTTACTGGTTGTTTGTGGTTTTTTCTTTTTTCCTTTCTATCTTATTGAAGGTGATTTTCTTTAGCGATGTACTTATTTTATCCTCTTTGTGTGTGTGTGTGTGTGTGTGTGTGTGTGTGTGTGCTACCTCTTCAGTGCTTCTTTCAGCAATGCGAAGGTAAAACCAGGTATTGTGAGGGCTTACCTAATTTTTAGTTCATATATATATATATATATATATATGTGTGTATATATATGTGTATATATATATATATGTATATGTATATATGTGTGTGTGTATATATATAGGTGTGTGTGTATATATATATAGATATGTGTGTATAGATACATACATATATAGATATGTGTGTATAGATACATACATATAGATATGTGTGTATAGATACATACATGTGTATCTATACACACATATCTATATATATACACACATATGTAACCAGATTTTGGGGTGCACAGCTCCCCTATGAGAGTGTTTTTTCGGGTTCTTGGTTTCTCACTCACCCAAGAATGAGAGAGGAGACCATGCCGGATGCAGTGTATTCGTAAAGTAAATACCAGATCCAAAAAGCTTTTGCAGAGAAGTGATTTATTTAGGTAGAGAAAGAGAAAAAGGAGAAGAGAAAAAGCTTTCACGAGAGAGTTCGTGGAAGGGGATCCAAACGTGGAGTCCAAAGGGATGTGGAAGAAGGGTACTTTTAACCTGGGAAAAATTCCCACCTTCTCCAAGCCCCCTGGCCAATGAAAAGAGTTCCCTTAAATTTCTGCTGGAGTGATTGACTTTTGATCCTTTCCCGTGCCCATGAAAATTAAAACAGAAACCGTTAAATATCCTGGATGGAGAGGCATGGGAGGGGGCATGGCTCTGGGAAGTTCTTGCCCTTAAAACTATGCACCTTTGTGGACCTGAAAAGAGAACACATTCTGTCATATATATAATGTGTATACATACCTCTTACCTATATTTATCTGTATCAGTCTGTTTTCATGCTGCTGATAAAGCCATACCCAAGACTGGGCAATTTACAAAAGATAGAGGTTTAATGAACTTACAGTTCCACATTACTTAGGAGGCCTCAAAATCATGGCAGAAGGCAAGAAGGAGAATGTCACATCTTAAGTGAATGGTGGTAGGCAAAAAAGAGGGCTGTGTAAGGAAACTCTCTATTATAAAGCCATCATATTTCATGAGACTTGTTCACATGGGATAGACCTGACCCTATAATTCAGTTACCTTCCACTTGGTTCCTTCTACAATGTATGAGAATTCAAGATTAGATTTCGGTGGGGACACATACAAACCATATCACTATCTACCTGTGCAGATATACATATATTGTATGTGTGTATGTGTGTGTGTTTGCTCACGTGTACATGCTTTGATCAATGCCTGACACTTGGTAAGTGATATGAAAGTGTTGTCATTATTAGAGTAGCTTTTTCTAGAACCATAGTGGGAAATTTCTGACATTACAGTAAAAATAAAGTGGAATTGCATTCACTGGTGTGAAACTTCAAGCAGCTGCTTTTTTAGTGACTCTGGCCCCTGGAAAGAAGCTTGGCATTTCTCCCAAATGCATTGGGTTCCAACAGGCAAACTCAAGAAAGACAGTGAAATGACAAGACATGTGATATGTTTGAGATGTCAGTTGTAAGTCCTGGTGACATATCCACTGGCCTGTAGGCTACATTTTTTAGGTTTTTGTTGTAGAACAAAAGAGGCCTCAAAAATAAATTTCTGCTATTTCTTCTCTTGGCCAAATCCTCCATGGTCTAGTTGCTTTAGGAACTGCACATTACTTTTCCTTCTTTGTTCCTCCTCCTAAAGACTGTGTAAGGTCTTAATGCAGCATTTCTGTTTATGGACTTCCCATTTTGTGCACTTCACCTATATGTTGGTATACACCAAATTAGGATTCAATAGGATAATCTATGTCCCTGCTACTTGTTATTTATTTTGTCCTCAGTCACCTGCTAGTCATATCATACTCCTATCTGTAAGAATGTTTCATCAGATTAGAAATTCCCCCATACCAAAGACATAGTTTGAAGCATAAGAATATTGAAAAAATGATCATAGTTATCTGATGTATTTCATAATCTAATCCTTGAGAATCCCTGTTGTACAGTAAGAGTCTAGCAATTGATGTATGATTATTAAATGTGAGCTTATAGTTAAAATTTTATATCCTACATTCCTTGGGACAATTTTTATAATATGTAGCACCTAGATTTTTAAAAAATCTGTCTCAATGTGAACCACTATAACTGAGCTTTTCCTTTATTAAACATCACTAAAGGCAGATTGAGATATAGCTTTCTAAAAACCCATAGCTCTGTTCTAAATATTATTATCTTTTATGTTCACAGAACTTTATAATATTTCACCAACTAAATCTCAATTTTATCATCTGTAAAATGGGGATAAGTATACCATACTTTATGTTCACAAAGTTTGTATGAAGGTTATATAGGGTATAAGAATGCTGAGGTAACTTGACAACATTCTATATATGCAAAGTAGAATTTCCTTTACTATAATTCTTAGCATTATTTTTGTTAACAATAGTGGTATTTAAACTTTTATTGTTTAACATCTTTGTTGATGCAAAGTAAGTGAACTGAAAAGACCTCCCAAATCAGAAGTAGCCTATCTTCAAAATTCTTTTAACAATGACCACTAAATTGATAATGAAAGGCATGCTCAAAAAAATTGATTAAAATAATTTTGCTTTAACTATGACCATAAAAATTAACATCAAAACATCCATTGTGTTTTTACTATCTTTCTTAAATATTGCCACCAAATTATTTGTATGATGACCACATCAGTTATTACATTGGCCACACTTATACACATAGCTAGGACACAATGATTTAAGCTCTTCGTTCGTTTGCAAGATGACATTCAAGTTTTGACAGAACTTCCCTTGGGTTAGTTTTTCTAATACAGCAGAGAGCTGCCAAAACAACGCTTGGAAGAACACAAAGTATTTCTGTGATTTTTCAGCTAAGTAACTCCTGACAGTCCTTTAGAAGCATGAAGAAAGTCAACTTTTGGAGATTTGCAGTATAAACTGAAGCATATTATCACCCCAAAAGATAAGAAACTTTACACGGCTGAAATGGAATCAAGTCACTGGCAATATCAGCAAAAAGCATTCTGTCACTTTTTTGTTGTAATTCTGTGTAACAACCTCTAAGGATGTTCAGTGGATCTCATATTTCAAGACTGCAAATAATTTGTTAACCTTCAATCAAAAAACTCGAATAGTGTTTCCTCTATCCAATATCTTATTTCATCCAAAAAAAAGTCATCCCTTAAAGCTTTGTTTGGAAATCAAATTAGTCATTCTGAAATAACCTTGAAATTTATAGCATAATAAGAGTATTCCCTGTAGAATTTTTCCCATCCTAATACTGATATGAAAACATTACGGGTGACACAGTGGAAATACGTAATTCACTAGCAAGTTCCAGTATCTTTTTCCTAACTTAGTTCCTGAGCTTCTGTTGAAAAGAGACAGTACAAATTGTTATGTGAAAGTCACCCTTAGTACAAGTGCTAAATTTCATGAAAACAAGTATTAAGAATTTCAAAACAAAGACAGTTAATATTGACATCACTGACAATGTAGCTGGTATAAGACAATTTATCTTTTCAAATGTAGCCACTAGTTTATGCCAATTACAGTCTGTCTTTGTAAAATGGAGATAAACATGATGGCAAAATAGTACCTGACTGTGGAAAAAGAAAAAAGAATTTAAAAATACACTTGACTTTCCAAATAGTGTGTATTAGGAATATATGTCTATAATTAGATAAAGACCATAAATACTCTTTTAAAAGACCGTGTCTATTCACAAGCAAACATCATTATTTGCATACTGTGCATATTTTCTTCTATTCACACTTAGTGAAAAGCTTGCATCTCAATAAATATGTATTCTTCTAGGCAAAAAAAATAATAATAATATACAATTGACGAAGGAAACATTTGTCTTAGCAATGTATCTTTAAAGAACTAACTCAATACCTTGCGTCTGGTCATCATTAAATGTAATATGGAAGATCAATTAATCTGGCTCAATTCTACAGAAAATAGAGTATTCTGATTAACATGATTAGAAGGGGATTTATTTCAGGATTCTAAGTGGATGAAATAATTACTGGATGTTCTGAAATACAAATAAACTCTCTCCTGAGCTTCCCAGATGGGCTAACAAAGCCATACCACAGAATTGTTCATCAAATAAACTTCTGCCTTGTCATTTTAAGATGCTCTGACTCTGACTACAGCTGCTGGTGCAGAAGTTCCACCTCGACTGTTAGCAGAAAATCACCACCAGCCATATTTGGAACCCTCCCTAAGGAAAGAGGCATGCACTATGAATGATGCTTTATTTGGTGATTAACTTCTCTGTAAGAAAAAATAGCTCTGCACGAGCAAAATTACATGAATATTTGATTTGCCAGTTTTTGAAGAAAATCCTAGTCTAAGAACTGAAAATACCAGCAAGAATCACACTATAATATTGTTATTATTGTAATTTTGTGTAACAGTCTTTAAAGGATCTTCATTTTGTGCTGTTTTTCAAAATGTAATAATTTCTTAATCTTTAATTACAAATACTGAAGAGTATTTTCTCAACCTAATGCCTTATTCCATTAAAGAGAAAAGCGCCTTTACTTTAGGATTTGGGGATTTTTCTTTTTGTAAATCAAATTACTCATTCTGATGTAGCATCTAAATTAATAGCATATTAAAGCTATTCTACACATCAACAAAGATCTTCCTTAATATGAACTGTAAGCCACAAGCCTCACTGATTTTTGAGTACTGATTAGATTCCTTTTGGTTGAAAAATTTAGTCTAATTTTTCCTCCAAAAGTCAATCTCCTAATATTTGAAATCATTGCTGATGTTTTCTATAAGAAGTACCTTCTCAAGTTTATATTTTCCTGTTTTTTTAATATAATATGACTTTCAGATTTTCTTCTTTTGATCATCTTCTCCTAAGCTTGCTCTAGTTTTTAGTAGCTGCCATAAAAGGTAGCCATTTTGTATAGAATGTAATATTCCAGAAATAATTTGAAATAGAAAAATATAATGAGGACATTCAATTTATACACTCTAATTCTACCTATGCTTATTAACAGAATGTCTCAAATATCATCCTGACACAATTTTTGTAGTTGCATAATATTTTTTTACAGTACTTTTGCTCTTTTTAACTGACTGAAACAAAACATATAAGCATAACTTACATGATTCCACTGTTTCTTTCCTACTTTTGATCAAGTTACTCATCCTGAACCGAATCCAAAATTTCAGAGCTATTCAAATCTTTTTCTATTTCCTCTTTGCTGTTCACTCTGGCCTGTCTTGAAGCAATCTGATATTACTTTGACAATTTGTTTCATATATAGTACATATTTTTATGATTTTTAATTCAATATATCCAACCAGATCTCACCTCTAGGCTCCATATTTATGTAGGCAGCTAAGCATAACCTGGCCAACTATGAAATTATCATCCACCTGAACACTTGCAACTCCTCAAAGTATTTCATTTTTAAGTAAATATCACCACTATGCATCTTGTTCATCTAGAAACCCAGAAATTATTGATTTCCCCTACTACCTCATTTGTTTATATGAAAATAATCGTTAAATTGTATTAATTCTAATTCCTAAATACGTGTGTAATCTACAGCCTTTTTAATAGTTACACTGCAACTGCCTTCATCTCTTTTCTTGACAATTGTGATATTCTCCTAATATGCCACTATCCCTTATCTGACTCTAATGCTTTTTAATGGAACAGTCATAGACATTTAATTTTATCTAATAAAATTTTCAGTTGCTTCTGATTGTTCCCTGAAAAAAAATGAATAAATTTATTCTTTGGGCCAATCAGTTATTATGGCAAATCATGTATTTAGTAGCACCTTGATATATGAAGGGTCTTGAAAAATTCATGGAAAATGCATATTATGAAAAAACTATGCATAAGTTTACATTTTTTTGCACAAAATAAACTTGTCCTAGCTTGTTATAACATGTCTTAACATAATGTGGTTTGAACAGTAAGAAAGATGATACATCAATTTGAAAAAAGCCCCGTCAGAGCATCATGAATTCTGCCAAAATGGAAGCAAGAACAAACATCAAATCTGTGGTAATGCTTGGATAAAATAGTACAGAAATCATTGATGCTTTATGACAAGTTCATGGGGGAAAATTTCCTAACAAATTGGCAATTTACAAATGGATAACATATTTTAGGAAGGTTTGAAAGTTTTCACCTACACAAGGAGACTATTTAGTAAACTAAAACTGATACAGGCATATCTGGAGATATATCAAGTTCAGTTACAGAATATCTCAATAAAATGAATATCATAATAAACAGTCGCACAATGTTTTTGTTTCTCGTGACATATAAAAGTTATATTTACACTACAAAGTAGTCTGTTAAGTGTGCAGTACCATTATGTCTCAGAAACAATGTACATTATAAATGTGGAAGAGGTTCAAGATGGCTGAGTAGATGCAGCTGGAATGTACATCTTCCATGGACAGGAACCAAAATATCAAGTAAGTCTTCACCTTCTAACAGATCTTTTGTGAGAGAACACTAAAATTCAATAGAAAAGTGAGGGGAGACAACATGATTGAGGAGGGAGAAAGCAGAACTGCCTTCCAGGCGTTGCTGAGCAACAGGACCACCGCTCTGATCTGGACCTGGACCCAGACCCAAGTATGGGATGAATGAAAGAACCCTGGGTATCCACATTTCCACCATGGACTTCTGAGGATCTCCTATCTATAAGAACTCTCACAACCCCTGCAGACCTTTGGACTGGCAGGAGAAGCTGCCTGGAGACCATGCAGAGGCACTGCTTTAATATGAACACATGGAGTCCAAAAGGTGAATGAAATGTGATTCTGGGTATACACTCACAAACGCTCTTCATCCTGCCCTAAGAGGCTTTAGCTCCTGCTCTCTGCCACAGTGGGAAAGAGTAGTGATATAGGAGGTAAAAAGAAATTATTTAGGCGGTTAGTGAGGTTATGGGAATCCTCAATATGGTTTTACTTTTAATAAAAAAAAAACCCTCAAAATCATTTATTTCAAACAAAAAGCAGCCTGAAAAATCAAGCTGCAAGCATAAATAAGCTAAAAGCTTGCATAAGTAAATGCTGGAAGCTGTTCCGATACTAAAGAGATACCTGGAAGCTAGGCATATTCAATATGGAGGTTTTCCCTTCCCTTCTCTTTGTAGCCAGGGTGAAACTCTGTCTCAAAAACATACAAACAATAACAACAAAAAATGAAAACTTATGAAAGAACTGAAAACAGAAATGCTATTTGACCCAGGAATCCCCCTACTGGGCATCTACTAAAAGGAAAATAAATATTATATTAAAAAGACCTCTGCACTCATAAGTTTATTACAGCACTAGTCACAATAGCAAAGTCATGGAATAAACCTAGGTGCCCATCAATGGTAGACTGGATTAAAAAAATTAAGTATATACACACCCATGGAATACTAGGCAGCCATTAAAAGGTATCAAATCATGTTCTTTGCAGCAACATAGATGGGGCTGGAAGCCATGATCCTTAGGGAAATAACTCAGGAACAGAAATTCAGACATTGAATGTTCTCACTTATAAATGGGTGTTAAACAATGGATACACATGGACATAGAAATGGAAATAATAAACACTTGGAACTTAAAAGTGGGAGGGTGAGAGGAAGGTAAGGGTTGAACGTTACCTATTGGGTACAATGTTCACTATTTGGGCGATGGATACACTAGAAGCTCAAACCTTACCATTATGCTATATATCCATGTAACAAGCCTGCAATGTACCCCCTTAATCTAAAATTTAAAAAAACAGATAAGTAATAAAAATAATTTATTTCTAAAAATGCTAATAGTCATCGGAGCCTTACACGAGTCATAATCTTTTTAGTAATGAAAGGTCTTAAACCACTGTTGATGGCTGCTGGCTGATCAGCAGGTGGCTGCTGAAGGTTGGGTTGCTATGATAACTTTTTTTAAAAAAGAAAACAGTTTGCTACTTTGATTGAATCTTTGATTCACCAAATATTTATTTCTAGTATGCAATGCTGTTTGACAGCATTTTATCTGCAGTCGATCTTCTTTCAAAACTGGAGTCAGTTATCTCAAATTTTGTTGCTGCTTCATCAACTAACTTTATAAAATATTCTAAATCCTTTGTTGCCATTTCCATGATTTTTACAGCATCTTCACTAGGAGTAGATTCTTAAGAAAGTCCTTTATTCATTTATAGGAAGCAGCTCCTATCTGTTCAACTTGTATTATGAGATTGCAGCAACTCAGTAACATCTTTAGGCTCCACGTCCACTTCTTGCTGTTTCCAACACATTGGCAGTTACTTTCTCCACTGAAATCTTGATCTTCCAGTTATTCAGGAGGATTGGAATTAACTTCTTTTAAACTTCTACTAGTGTTTATATTTTGACCTCTTTCCACAAATTATCCATGTTCTTAGTGGCGTTTAGAATGATGAATCCTTTCTAGAAAGTTTCAAATTAACTTTGTCCAGATTCATCAGAGGAATCATTATCTATGATTTGATTAGCCTTACAAAATGAATTTAACTAATAACACACAAAACTCATAACTATTCCTTGAATTACCAAAAAGTAAAACAGAAACATAAAGTGAGCATATACTGTTAGGAAAAATACAATCATAGACTTTCTTGATACAAGATTGACACAAACCATCAATTTGCATAAACACAATATTGCAGAGCATAATGAAATAAAGTACAATAAAATTAGGTATGCCTGTATATCCTTTTATAAAATATCTCAAGATGCTTTTGTGACTTCTTAAATTTCATAAATTAACAAATTTATAAGGCAATTCGGGACATGTCAATGGCACATGTACATAAATCATTATAGAGGGACAGATTCAGAATTACAGGCCATAAAGAATCATGTTTCTTGGGTCTTAGAATATATAAACAATATAAACGGTTGCAAAATCAACAAAATAAACTGAAATAAAATTTTAAAAAATTGATATTCAAAGAAATTTTATTAAACATATGAATATGAATGTGCTACAGTTTCTACTCTTGAATGCTTATCATCAAGTTAGAAGGGCTAGTCAAAAAGACCAGGGTAAGAAATCTTATGTATCATCTGGGCGCAGTGACTCACGCCTGTAATCCCAGAACTTTGGGAGGCTGAGGTGGGTGGATCACAAGATCAGGAGTTCGAGACCAGCCTGACCAAAATAGTGAACTCCCTTTTCTACTAAAAATACAAAAATTAGCTGGGCACTGTGGCAGGCACCTGTAAACCTAGCTACTTGGGAGGCTGAGGCAGGAGAATTGCTTGAACACGGGAAGTGGAGTTTGCAGTGAGCAAACATTGTGCCACTACACTGTAGCGTGGGTGACTGAGCAAGATTCTATCTCAAGAAAAAAAAATCTGATTTATTGTTCAAACTAAAAACCAAGCTACTTTATATCTGTTGTTTTGTTTTAAATGTACAGTAAACTATTATCACCCATGATCAAGAGAAAAAAACGACTAGATAGTTGATCAAAACAATCTTTAGTTGCACCTCAGATAAAATGCCTGAGTCTGGAATTCAATCCTCTCCTATTTGTTGTAAGATTTGGGCAATCACTTGAATTCCTAATATATTGTTCTATTATGGCATTTACTTCTGTCTGCACCTATAAAAAATGTGAGAATACAATGAGAAAATATATTTGGAAGTGGCAATGTACTACACAGTAAAGTGGTAATAAGTTAGTAGTTCTGCCTACCTTGGTGATTACTCACTTCTTGTAAGTTATGATACCCATTCTGCCCCAAACTATGGTTTCAGCCACATGGACTTTTATAACAACCAGGTGGTCTTTCAGTTAAGTAATATTGTCCCTTGCGCAGGCTTTTGGCCCAACAGTTTGTTTCTTCACTGAGATACTCTTGACCTTTGTGTGCTATGCATGCCTCCTTCACTCCTCTTTGCTTAATTTTATTCTGCTCATCTTCGGGTTGCCACTCAGACACCTTTTCCTCAGGGTAGCTTTCCCCAAACTATAGCACATCTGTTCCTGTTTTCCCTGTTTCCATTCTGCCAAAAGCTTAATCAAGATTTCTTACAAATCATCACAGTCACCATGCTTTGCTTTCCCATCAAAAAACTTGTCAGAGTTTTAATTCTACACTTATTATAACTATTAGATGGATTTGATAACTTATATGATCTCTAATAATATTGGTGTTTGTTGATTATTGTATTTCCAGAGCCTAATACAGCAATACACATATATTAAATATTTAATAACTAAAGGGTCAATCACATAAGAATACAGATTTCAACATATCTGTTTTTTTAGCTCTTAGCTTAAATATGAGATACTTCCTTGATCAACCTATTTAAAATTGCATCACATTTACTTTCCACTTCTCTTTCCTTCATTCTTTTTTTCTTTTTTTTTCTCTCTATAGTATTTGTTTTCTGACATACTATGTAACCAATACTTGTTAAAAGTAGAGGATAAATAATATAATTGATTAAACATAAGAAAGCTTTGGCTTTTTTATTTAAAGACAGGTCAAATAGTTTGGGCAATGCTATCTATTCTTAATGTTTATTAGATTTGGACTTATAACTAATCATTATATCTCTTTGATGCTGGAGTTGCAAGAGGGTCTTCAAGAGGATGCAGAAGTAGTGAATGTATCATGGAGAAATGATTATGCATCTGAACTGTAAATACAAAACGCCTAAATTCCAATTCTGGCTTCAGTGCTTAGAAGCGTTAAGCCCTTAATAAGTTATTTAATCTTTTTAAGCCTCAATTTCTTCAACCGTAAGGCTGAGAAAGGATCATAATAGTTTTTTACCCAATAGAGTTGCTAGGAAGATTAAAGGGATAATACATTTAAATATTTTATACAGTTTATATATATAGCAAGTACTCAATAAATATTACTTTTGCTGTTACAAAATGATGCTAGAGCAGGAGATCACTTTCAAAAATGTGAGAAAATATAGGCATTGCTCTGTCAAGGACAGATTCATATTAGTTCATCACTGTAACACAACTCTATCCACACAGGCCATCCCCTGATAATGACTATTAGTATATCTGCAATTAATATATAGAGTTTTATACTATATGAAAACCCCTTGCCGATATGCTAGGTAGAGTGAGGACACTAAGCCATTTACAAGAGTTTCTACTTTCAAGAAGTTTGTATGAAGAATCATGATTTAAGACAATACATAAAACATGACCTGAGATATTAGCAAAACAATTGTATAGAAATACAGTGGACAGAGAGTTCATCTGCTGCTATGTTAATTAGGAAAATTATATGGAGATGGTTGTCTTTTTACTTGGACCTTGACAAAGGATCAAGGGAAACCCACAGAGGGTAATTCCTATCACATTATAAAAGTTGATGACACTCTTTCCTTTCAAAAAAGTGAAATATCAGAGAAATTCAGCTTTCCCTAGAAAATATGTTATGCAACTTCACTCATATAAAATTTTCATTTGGATATAAGTGCAGCATTCTCACATAAGTCAAAATTTACTTTTCACAATCTGATAACAGTTTTACTGATTCCAATAGATTGATGAAAATTCATTTTCACATAGCAAATATTTGCATTTCTAAAGAATATTTTTTTTTTTTCAAATTTCAAGCATCTGTAGAAACAATAAAAGATTACTCTTTTATCAATAGTTAGAATGGTTTGGGAGTGCTTGAAAATTATTTGTTTCTTCAATCTTAAATATTCCCTTTACAACTTTTATATCAGTCATATACTCCACTAATTTTTCTCCACAAATAGTATCAAGCCAAAAAAAAAAAAACTTCAATACAGCTCTGCTTCAAATAAAATTTTGAATTGATAATTTTTATTAATATTTAACAGTTAATAATTGTTCAATCAGATATCTTCATTTTTATTATTTAAAAACGAATAAGAGAGGACCTGTATTCTAATGGAATAAACTCAGACTGTTACCAGAATTGATCATTTTTATTTAAAATAACTTGTTCTCAGTTCATGTGGAAAGACTGCAATAACAGCAGTCATGGCCACAGAGAATGTGGGAGATTTTTGTCATTTGTTATATGTCAGAAATAGAAGCTAATTTTAATAGATAAATCAGGCTGGTTTTAGAGAAGCCTTTCCAGTCAACAGTGCCAGAAACATGTGAACTCAAGCAAACCCAAGATAACTTTGCCTCTATACATTTTAAGAGGTAGCATTCATCAAATTCCAAATAAGCAGTTATTGTATCTGATTTCATGAGCATGTCCTAATTACCATACTGATGTCTCCAGGCAGCCGTGATCCCAGGTTATGGTACCCTAAGGAATCATACCAAGCACCTGAATGACCCCATGCATGGAGCTGGTTTTATTTGGGAGAATTTATCATCTCTTCTCAGAGTCTAAATGATCGTGCTTTAAATGTCAACTTTCCTTGTTTGTCAGACACAAAGTTTTCAGATTTATTATTCTATTAACGTGCTTTCCTCTTTATTATTTTTATAATTATTTTCTGTAAAAGAGAAGAATGAAATAATTTACTTCCTTTATTGAAGACCCGAGGAAGTAATTTTTATATCGAAACTTACCATGTATCACTAGGGTAAATATAAATTATTATAACCTTGCTTAAAATTCAGCTAATTGTCTATTAAAAATTTTAAATGTTACTAACTTTTAATGGAGCAATAGCGTTCCAGTGATTTTATGTCAAAGAGAAAAAATTATTGCAAAAATAACATGGAAAAATGTATTAGTTGAGGCTCTATTTGAATGGGGGAATACTGGAAAAATGTAAATACCAATACTATGTTAGTAATCAATATATTTTCTGCTGTAAAATATTTAGTAGATATTCAAAAGAGCAAGGAACTTCCAGTTCTAGTAAAATGATGAACTAGACTAGAACCAAAAATTCTCTCTCTATTAATACCTAGAGATACTGGGAAATGTATAACTTCCTCCCACTTATTTTTTTAAAAAATCATGATTTAATGTAAAGAAAGAAAAAAAAAATGCCTGTGTACCACATACAAAGTAAAAGCTGAATGCCAAAGCAGTAAACAGATGAGATGATATTATGTCAGCCCTGAAAAATAAGGTGAATCTTATAGTGACTAAAGGTTTAGAATTGGTTTAAATGCCATACAATGATAAGAGACAAGGTCCTTCAACTAGAAGTTCAATGATAAAAACAAAACACAAAATTACTCTACCCACTGAGTCAGGGAGATGAAAAGGAAGTAATGGACATAGAGCACACACTGCAAGCAAATTCAAAATTTCTGTGAGTAGAAAATTCCTCAATATCCCCTGTGAGAATCTCATTGGGTAGAAAAGTAATTTATGCTTTTATAAAATTATGTAAGCTATATAATTATGAGTTTATAACCAACACTTTCATGAAATACACAAGGAAACGAACCACCCTAAGTCAGAGAAAGAAAACACTACAAAAGAATTGGCACACCCAAGAACTTACGTGAAAAACAACACAAGCAACATGAATAAACTATAGGTATTTATACAATGAAAAAATGGAGATTTTTTTTAAGTCGTTAAAAGGAAAAGACATTATAAAGAATAAAGATGGGTTTTCAAAAAACAAGGAAATAACACTTTGAATAAAAATAAAGGTTTATTCTATAAATAAAGACAAAAAACAACGAACCTGAATATATGTAAGAAAAAATATATAAAAAATGTGCCACAGAGGGGCAAACATGGTGAATATAAATAGTACATACTGACATATTGAGAGACTTGAGCTATCTAAAGGGGAGATCAAATATACACTAAATTATGAGTTAAGTCTTTAATTCTTGTATTAGAGAGTTTTTCAAAATGTATTGGTAAATAAGAAAAGCAGAAAGCAAGCAATTGAATTTAATAAAACCCTATTTTTTAAAAAAACAACATCAAATATAAAAAGGAACTCCGTTTGTATATGCAATATTATTTGATCATGGTAGATTGCTGAAAAATTTCTACTAGCTTGCTTAAGCCACTGGAGTTAGAGTAAGGAGAATAAGAGAAGGAAGAGAGTAGAAAAGAAGTAAGGCAGAAAAGGATAAAAGCAGTTACATTTTTAAAAGTGAAATTATTTTAAAATGTCATGATCTTGCTTATGTAGAAATTTATGTAAATATATGTCCATTGTGCACATCATGAAGAAATGATTACCAGAATGACAATGCCAGTTTTCTCCAGATGAATTTGTGTGGTTTTTACTTTCTTCCTACAAAGCTTATATATTACATTTTTTTCTTAAAGGAACATGTGTTTTTTATACAATTAGGGATAAAGAAAAGGTGGAGAGAGAAAAATGCGGTTGGATATATTTCTGTATTCAGGTTGGTTGCTGCAGTGCACATGCAGTAACCTTCACTCTCATGTTTGTGTCTTCTCACTTCTTATTTCTGAGCAGCTCATGTTAGCATTGAGGCTGCACATCACATAGCCACATATTGTGCTTGCTGCTCCAGTTGGTTTGGATATATTCTCGGCCAAATGAAAAAGAGAGCAACTGATCACAACTTTCCGCAAAAATATGCTATTTAGATTTTGAAATTATTCTAAATTTCAGAATTCAATATATCACTGTTTCTGTTATTCCCAGTAGTTAAGAAATCTAATATCAGTAGTTAACAGGTGATATTTATTCCTTATATTATTTAAAATTATTACGTTACCCAACTGATTTTTTATTAACATAGCTAATTAAAACAAATAAGATATATAAAGCAAATTTTAAAATACCATACTATTTAATGATTACGATAATCTTTTTCAGAAGTAACACCTTAAGAAAATTTTTACAAAAATGCTCATCTTTTTTGTTTTGTTTTGTCTTTTTGAGATGGAGTTTTGCTATTGTTGCCCAGGCTGGAGTGCAAAGGCATGATCTCAGCTCACTGCAACCTCCACATCCTGGATTCAAGCCATTTTCTTGCCTCAGCCTCCTGAGTAGCTGGGATTACAGGTGCCCACCACCATGCCTGGCTAATTTTTGTATTTTTGGTCGAGACGGGGTTTCACCATGTTTGTCAGTCTGGTCTCGAACTCCTGACCTTGTGATCTGCCCACCCCGGCCTCCCAAAGTGCTGAGATTACAGGCATGAGGCACCGTGCCAAGCCAATACTCATCTATTTTAAAGAGCAATATATTTCTATACTGAGTAGAATCAAATAAAATAGGCAGTCTTATGTCAAAAATAAATTAGAGTTCACTTGGTGTGTGATACTATAAATCATATCTTTTTATTGAGTTTGATGTGTCAGAATTTTTATGTAATAATAAAATTATGTCTCAATCCTTAAATAATATGTTCCCTTCATAAAACCTCCCACCTTGAAACACCCAAACACACACACTACTTTCATCCAGTTTTACAATGAATACTTGATGTACAAAGCACTGCTTTTTAAAAGGATCAGCATATCAAAGATCTTTTTATATGTATGTTGTGTGTCATTGTTAATGAATATTCATTTACTATAAATGTGTGTGTGTGTTTCGTGGAAAATTGTTGTTGTTGTTTTTCTTGTTGGATTTTTTTTTTTACAAGGATCATACCAAAACAAAAACAAAGCATACTATAATGATCTATTTCACTGCATAATGACTATAGTTTAATAATGTATTATATATTTCAAAATTGCTAAAATAGATTTTTAATGTGCTCATCACACACACACACACAAAGATAAATTGGTGAGGTGATGGGTATGTTTAATAGCTTGATTTAACCTTCATATATCAAAACATTACATTGCAACCCATAAATATATTACAATTACTTGTCAGTTAAAAATAAATTAAAATACAAACACACACACACACACAGGACATACCATTCCTGGGACTGTTTAGAAGAAACAAGGGATCATGTATCTCATTCCTTTGTGTGTACAATTAACTGTTTTACTCTTTCACTGAGGATAATAACCATGACTCCTAGAGAGTTATGAGTATCATTATTTGGATTTGAATGCTGAAGTTAGACCTTTAGTGTCACTGTTAATAGCTTTGCATTCAGTATTTTAATATTTTTGAGGAAGATAATTAGTTACAGCTGAATCGAGCTGATACCAGATGGAGTTCAAATTCATTAACAGGATGCCAGCATAACTTGTAGGGCTGTCTGGAATCAAACTTTTATGTGGTTAATATTAACATCTGTTTAATCAATGCCTTTATTTAAGTGTATGAGTCTGACTCAACTTTCTTAGAACCTGAGCCAAATTCGTCTTTGTTTCATCAAATTGAAGTGTTTGATCCAAATAAATTTATTGCAATTACTAATCTTCTAAAATTACATTTTATAACTGATGTTATCATATGATGTGATTTTGCTAAAATATAGCTTTAGAAGATACATAGATGAAAGAGACTGAATGTAAAATACACAATATTGTAAAAAATTCTGAATTCTTAGCAGCTTTGGATAATTATTTGCTTAGATATGCTTTACTATTGGTATTAGTAGTCATATAGTGATTAATTTTGATATTCTTCTCCATATTTCAAGTCTTTTAAATAACTCCGGTTCTTGAGAGTGATCTCTGTCATGATTTCAATTCTTTGTTACATCTTTTTCAACACATTGTACAATCAAGTGGATTAGAGATGACCAAAGTATTAGAGGTGTAAAATGTTAATAGGTACTGCTGTGAGGAGCCTAGCACAACAAATCATTTCTTTGGAAACAAAAAAATGACATAAAACTAAATGCAGAAACAAAACAAATACAAATACTGGCCCCTTAAAAGCTAATGGAAGATTATAAAGAGGTGCTTAAAGATTAAACTATTTAGCTCCGGAATTTAAAGATGGGGAAAAGGATGAGAAATGATTTGAATGTTAAGTTTTTTTCTGGCAAAGGGTGTAAAATTTATGTTGACTGGCTTAGAATATTTAGAAAATTATTTAGACTTTCTGTTTAATAAGTGAGGTTCTATAGTAAAAATTTATCTGGTTGATGTCATCTTTCTACATTAAGTAATACATAGACTTAGACATGTAACAGCCTTGATACCTTGATTTTTTTAAATCTGGAAACAACTGTGCAGTAATAACCCTCACTTCATTTTGTCTTAGAATATTTAGAACTTCTCCCCTACTTTATATATTTGCTATACAGATCTTGGGTAAATTAGAAAATGTATCTCCTTTGATTAGATCATATATTAGTCTGTTTTCATACTGCTAAAGAACTGCCTGAACTGGGTAATTTATAAAGAAGAGATGTTTGATTGACTCACAGTTCAGTATGGCTGGAGAGGCTTCGGGAAACTTAAAATCATGGCAGAATGCAAAGGGGAAGCAAGACACCTTCTTCACAAGGCAGCAAGAAGAAGTGCCAAGCAAACAGGGAAAAGCCCCTTATCAAACCTCAGACCTCATGAGAAGTCACTGACTATTACAAGAACAGCATGGGAGAAACCAACCCCATGATTCAATTACTTGCACCTCGTCTCTCCCTTGACATATGGGGATTATGGAGATTACAATTCAAGATGAGATTTCGTTGGGAACACAAAGCCTTACCAAATCAGGTGATTTTAAAAAAGGGAAAGCCTCTAAAGTCTAAGGTAGTCTCCTCAGAGCACCTGTTTAGTAAACCAGGTGTGTGCCACATTACACATCTTGTACCCTCCATCAGATACCTTTGATGGCTACCTTACTGGAAGTTATGTCATTCTAATATTAGGCAGATTTATTTCATTTAGAAATCATGTGGAATAACTAAAGAATTATCCTTGTCCTATAAATCAAATAGGAAAAAAAAAATGGAAGAAAAAGACAAGAAAAGAAGGAAGGAAAGAAGGAAGGGAGGGAGGGAGGAAAGAAGGCAGAAAGGAAGGAATAAAGGAATAAAAGGAAGGAAAAAAGAAAAGGAAGGAAGGGAAGAAGAGAAAGCAAACAGGCAGTAGAAATATCAGGGCTATTGTTAATCGGACAAATGATAGACTAAAAACACAATGGAAACAAAAACTATAGAAACTGGTAAACTACGTTCTAAAAACAAATGTGAAGATATTTTATAGTTACTAAAGCAGTGAGAATTTGTGAGAACAAAATTTGAAGAAGAATGGAAGATGAAAGGTGAATTCAGATTTTATGGTTACTTTTTTTTCTTTCACATGATAACTGATTCTGGAAACAGAACTGGCAGCTGGGAGATTTAATAACTCAAATCTTGGATGCCAAAATTTGAATTCAAGACATTTTTTAAGAAGGAGGGACTCTGGTAAAAAACTTGCCATTCAGATCCTGAAAATCTATATCTTAGAAAGAAGGCAAATGATGACTAGGTTGGCTCTCACAAAAATTAAAGGTCAGCTTTAAGTCGTCTCGTCATCTCATATACTGACAGGATTTTAAATTTCTACCACTCTTAGCCTAGGTCCATGTTAGCTGTATAAAACCTCTCTACAGGGTTGACATCGTCCAGAACCTCAAATTTTTCTCCATTTTTAAATAAGCAATGTATGACATTCAAACAACAAAGTCTTTAAAAAACACAAGATTTACTCAGAAACTATGAAGAAAAATATAGAAATAATGCCACCTACCCTTGTTTGTACAGTCCTTAATGTAAGAATGTTTTCAGACATTTCAGACATGTTTTTGCCCTTTAAAGAATAATATATTACAGAGAATTATAAATCTTGTCAAGCCTAAATTACTTGTTATTTGGTCCTTTATAGGAAAAGAAAGCTTGTAGACCCCTGATGTATATAACTGGAGTCCCAAAAAGAGATAAAAGAGCAAAAGGGACAGGAGTAATATTTTAAAATATGGTTCTATGTTCTAAAACTAATGTAAACTATAAGGCAGATGACAACAGAAGCAATATGCAAATCAGCAAGATAATTGTTTTTAAAGTACATTAATATGTTGTAAAAAATTAACAAATATCAGAGATGATAAAGAAACATTGTGTCCAATGCAAAAACTAGTTATATTACCTTTAAAAAAGGAATATAAGTACTAAGAGTTGATTTCTCAAGACATAAGTGGAAGCTAGAAGACTCTCATTATAAACTCAAAGCTATAAAAGAAGAAAACAACATCAACCAGGAATTTTATAAGTGTAAAATCTGCAAACAAAGTGAAAGAGAAAACTTGACACAAGCATATGTACCTTACATAAAATATTAAAGAATACTATTCAAAGGGAAGAAAAATAATCCCAGAGGAAACACAGATATGCAGAAACAACAGAAAGTGGAAAATACTGATTGACAAATAATGACTGTGGAAACAATAACATAATAAAACATCTTGTAAGTTTTAAACAAATACAGAATTTATGCAAAAAGATAAATAGCTCAAGACAGGCAGTATGAAAGCTTCTGAAACCTTTGAGTTTTCTGAGAAGTGGTAAAATTTTAATTTATAAGCCATAAGATAAAGAGAAAGGCTTTCATCACTATACACTAACTAATACAAATTAACAAATTTAAATGTAAAAACACTAGTTACATTGAACATAAATTGAATAGTCTAGTTAAAATGTAAAGATTATTAGAATGGATTTAAAAAACAACTACAAAATAATTCAAAGGACATAAATAGCAGGATTCAACAATTTGAAGGTAGAGGAATGGAAAATGATATATACCATGCATTGCTAAGTAAAAAAGCAGTCCTTTCTCCACCACTGATAAATCTAGTATTAGAGGGCCTACTGGGCTATTTTAGGAAAGAAGCAGAATTGCTTCCACTGCAGCCTAAACCTGTTTCAGAGCCCTTTATGGCAAGTAGTTGGTGGACATAAATTAAAATGTTCAGAATGGTAAATATGACTTTCCACCAGAGAGAAATTAACCAATTTAAAAGAAAAAGAGTCAAATCCTCAATCACATTGGGAAATTGTAATAAAGCTTTTAATAATTAGTTTTAAAAAGCAGAAAAGCAAAGATCACCTATACTATAGAAGGTTTGAATAGTATAATTACCTCTTTTGACCTAACTATATATTAAAAACAGCTACAGTATCACCTGATTAGACATTATTTTCCACTGCATACGTAAGTCATCCACTCTAGCCATGAGCAGTTTCTGACAATAAGTAATCAAATTTTAAATTCAGAAATCATGAAAACTATGTTTTTTTGACCACACAGAAATTATGCTAAAAAACAATGTTAGAAATCAAAACTAAAAGCATTGCATCTCTTAAACTGCATGTTACTAAATTACCCAGAAATTAAACAAGAAATAAAATGAAAGGAGAAAATATATTCACAAACACATGTAATGATAAAAACTGTGAGATACAGTTAAAGTTATGTTTAGACAGAGTTTTATAGTATTACTAGTGAAGTGAGCCAAGCAGACTCCATCTTAGATATGAGCCTGACAGACTGCATGTTAGCCACTACCCCCACCAGCCCCCACTTAGGGTGCTTAGCTGGGTCATGCATGGCTGGGTCATGCACAACTGAGTCACATTGACCCAGAATCCTGTAACTGTTGTAGCCGCATCCTGCTTGGAATGTGCCCAACCATTGTGATTGTAACCAACAATCATGAGAACCAGTTACTCTCTGGTGACTAACTTCCCTCTTCCTAACTTCCTTGTTCTGCTTCTGTAAAATTCCACTTCAGCTAGGCTCCCCCTCCTCTATCCTAAAATATGTATAAAAGACCTCCTCACCCCACCATTGGAGCCCAGAGATTTTGAGTGTGAGCTGCCTCTCAGTCACTGGCAATAAAGGACTCTCAATTGAAACTCAGAGTGTGGCGCTTTCCTTCTAACTCGCTGGGGTATAACACTAGCTATATTATTAAAAAGGTGAAAAACAATGCTTAGATTTTAATAAGCTAGAAAAAATATCAAATATAACTCAAAGTAGCAGAAACAGTTTAAAGAAATTGAGGACAAATATTCAACATTCAACTAAACCAAAGTCATTTTAAATATATTAAAAATGTTAATAATGCTTTATTAAGACTGGCCTAAAAAAATGGAAAAAAAGTAAACATAATAAAGATGGGGAAATATAAGATAGCACATCAGGTCAAGCAATAAACATTAAAAATAATTAAAATACAATGAAGTACTTTATAACACTATATTTGAACATTTATAGTAAATGAATAAAGACCTTAAAACACAAATTACCAAAATTGGCTCTACAGAAAACAGAGGACTATTTCTATATTCATTAATATATTCAATCTGTAATTTTAAAATATCCCATGAAGAAAATTCCAGGCGAAAGTGACTCCATCAGTGAATACTAGCAATGTTTTCAGAAACATAAAACCCATAAAACTCTTTGAGAATGGAAAAAGTAGAAAGACTCCCCAATTCATTTTATAAGACAAGCATAACCTTGATAATAAAACCTAAAAGGGACATAGGAGGATAGAAAAATTGCAAGTCAGTCTCTTCAAAGAAAATATAAAATTTCTAAAACAAATATACATATTTTCATCTTTTTATATATGGATCTCTTACACATTGACGTACCAAGAGGAATATACGTATATATAAAATACATAAATCAGTCAAATAGAATAAAGTAGAAAATCATGATTATTTCAAGTGGGAGACATTGCATTGAACAAATTCTGTGTCTATTCATGATAAATAATAATTCATATTAAATTACAAATAAATGAGATCTTCCTTGCTAATGAAGGATGTTTATAAAGTAATTATAGTGGCTGGGTGGGGTGGCTCTCACCTGTAATCCTAGCACTTTGGGAGACCAAGGAGGACAGATCACTTGAGGTCAGGAGTTCCAGACCAGCCTGGCCAACATAGCAAAAACCTCTTCTCTACTAAAAATACAAAAATTAGCTGAGCATTGTCGTGTGCACCTGTAATGCCAGCTACCTGGGAGGCTGAGGCAGGAGAATCACTTGAACCTAAGAGGTGGAGGTTGCAGTGAACTGATATGGTGCTACTGCCTGCCATCCTGGGCAAGAGTGAGGCTGTGTCTCAAAAAAATGAATCATAAATAAAATAATTAATTATAGCAACTATCATAATAAATTGAACTAAAATATGTCAAAAGCTTTCTTTCCTATATAAAGGATAGATAATATTCAGATGCCTGCTATCTCAACTTCTATTTAATATTTTACTATACATTTCTGAAAGCATGACAAGGTAAAGAAAATAAAATTGTAAGTATTGATAGAAAACTAAGAGTGACATCATATTCAGGTGACATGAGGATGAATGCAAACCACATATATTTTACAGAAAAAATATTAATGAGGAAATTAATAAGTTTGTGGGATATGAGGTCAATATAAATAAAATAGCAGTTATTTCCAGAAGCAAATAGAACAGAAAAATTTAAAAATCTAAAAAATAGATTATATTTACAATAGCATAAAATCAAATTATTAAGAATAAATTTAAAGAAAGAGGAGTGAAAGATTTGTGCAGAAAAAAATGTAAAATATTAGAGAAATTTTTAAACCTCTTAATAGAGGAATAAAAAATATATATGTATTGAGAGATTCAATATTAAGATATGCATTCACCTAAAATTCATCTATTTATTCTAGACAATGCTACAGTTTCAGTAACATTTTAGCATAAATTAAAAAATCCAACCTAATACGTATGTGGAAATAAAAGAATAGCAAAAAAAACTGAAGGAGAACCAATCTGAACATACAAGACCCCAAGAATCTATCACCTAATTATCATAAAGCTTTTAATTTTGACTCTGGAGCTATTGTCACACTTAAAACAAGCAAATAAATATTTTATTTCTGGAGAACAGTTCTAGATTTATAGAAAAATTAAGAAAATCAGACAAAGTATTTCCATATACCTTACATCCAATTTCCCCTATTATTAACATCTTATATTAGCATGGTATTATTTGTGAACCAACCAATGAATGAACCAACAACTAAAGAATGAGTTTTTCATTGTTTATGAAACAAGGAGTGATCTGTTCTAGTTATATTATTATAGTAAAAAATAAAAATATAAGCCTTCTCATTCCTTCACCAGCTCAAACCCAAGATCCTCATGTTATTTTTGCCAATGTAACCAAAAGTCTTGTGACATAAAACTGTAATTAAGATCCCCAAGCTCACCAGACTAAATAGACTCCCTGTGGTTAATAGAGATGCCCAAATTTAGATAACAGAACAAAAAGGCCATAGAGAAGAGAGAGAAGTGTGGTCATGTGCCCTCCCCTTTTTTTTTTTTTTTTTTTTTTTTTTTTTTTTTTTTTTTTTTTTTTTGGAAAAGGCAGCTCTTGAAACACATCTTGCTTTATACCACTAAGCAAGAACAGTTTCTGGGAGAGCTAAGTAAACCTCTGCCAAAATTCCACCCCACTCCCACCTCTAGCGTACACACACACACACTGCAGTTTGCAAGAAACATCTGGCAGACTGGGTTTGGATTTGGACTTGGGATGCCACATAATCAGGACTCAGTTATCTCAACCAATCAGAACTGAACAAGTATAAATCCTTCCTTTAGCTTAAACATACCTGATCGAGAAATAGGGCAGGAGCTTTCCCTACTAAAGCCAAAACTCACTAAAGCCAAAACTCTTTGCAAGCACACTTTCTACTAAATGCAGTGCCTGTCCAATGTGCAGCCTGATTTTTTAATAGAAAATACCAGGAAGTCAAATTGTCTCTATTTGCAGACGACATGATTGTATGTTTATAAGACCCCACTGTCTCAGCCCAAAATCTCCTTAAGATGATAAGCAACTTCAGCAAAGTCTCAGGATACAAAATCAATGTGCAAAAATCATAAGCATTCCTCTACACCAATAATAGTCAAATCAAGAGATAACTCCCATTCACATTTGCTACAAAGGAATAAAATACCTATGAATACAACTAACAAGGGACATGAAGGACCTCTTCAAGGAGAACTACAAACCACTGCTCAAGGAAATAAGAGAGAACACAAACAGATGAAAAACATTCCATGCTCATGGTTAGGTAGAGTCGTTATCATGAAAATGGCCGTAATGCCCAAAGTAATTTATAGATTCAATGCTATCCCCATCAAACTACCGTTGACCTTATTCACAGAACTGGAAAAACCAACTTAAACTTCATATGGAATCAAAAAAGAGCCTGCATAGCCAAGACAATCCTAAGCAAAAAGAACAAAACTGGTGGCATCACGCTACCTGACTTCAAACTATACTACAAGGCTACAGTAATCAAAACAGCATGGTATTAGTACCAAAACAGAGATGTAGACCAATGGAGCAGAACAGAGGCCTCGGAAGTAATACCTTACATCTACAACCATCTGATCTTTGACAAACCCAATCAAAACAAGCAATGGGTAAAGGAGTCCCTGTTTAATAAATGGTGTTGGGAAGACTGGCTAGCCACATGCACAAAGCTGAAATCGGACCCCGTCTTTACACCTTACACAAAAAGTAACTCCAGATGGATTCAAGATTTAAACATAAAACCTAACACCATAAAAACCCTAGAAGAAAACCTAGGCAGTAACATTCAGGACACAGGCATAGGCAAGGACTTCATGACTCAAACACCAAAAGCAATAGAAACAAAAGCCAAAATAGACAAATGGAATCTAATTAAGAGATTCTGCACATCAAAAGAACCAATCATTAGAGTAATCTGGCAACCAAACGAATCAGAAAAAATTTTTGCAAGCTACCCATCTGACAAAGGCTAAAATCCAGAATCTACAAATAAACAAATTTACAAGAAGAAAGAAACAACCCCATCAAGAACTGGGTAAAGGATATGAACAGACATTTTTCAAAAGACATTTATGTAGCCAACAAACATATGAAAAAATGCTCATCATCACTGGTCATTAAAGAAATGCAAATCAAAACCACATTGAGATAACATCACACACCAGTTAGAATGGTGATCATTAAAAAATCTGGAGACAACAGATGCTGGAGAGGATGCGGAGAAACAAGTACACTTTTACACTATTGGTGGGAGTGTAAATTAGTTCAACCATTGTGGAAGACCGTGAGGCGATTCCTCAAGGATCTAGAACTAGAAATACCATTTGACCCAGCAATCACATTACTGGGTATATACCCAAAGGATTATAAATCATTCTACTATAAAGACATATGCACACAGATGTTCACTGTGGCTCTGTTTACAATAGAAAAGACTTGGAACCAACCCAATTGCCCATCAATGATAGACTGGACAAAGAAACTGTGGCACATATGCACCATGGAATACCATGCGGCCATAAAAAAGATGAGTTTATGTCCTTTGTTAAGGACATGGATGAAGCTAGAAACCATCATTCTCAGCAAACTGACACAAGAATAGAAAACCAAACACCACACGTTCTCACTCATAAGTGGGTGTTGAACAATGATGACCCAGAGACACAGGGAGGGGAACTGATTAGAGACATTTATTTCATAAGCTCATTTTTTTTTTCTAGATCAAATAAAGTAGTTGAACGACTTGAACATTCTCAGGGAAAAACAAGCCACAGAAAAATAAACATGTTTAATCTAGCAACCTGATAGAAGAGCCAATAAGGAAACTGTATGTGTCTTTGCCAGAATGGGGCATCACATTTAAGAGCATCTTAGGTGGACCATCTTGCTTTGCAGAAGCTGCTCTGGGATCCAGCTCAAACTTGACAACTTCTTATATGAGAGAAAGTCAAACAACAAGGTTCAAAGAGCAATCAAATAATGTTCTTTATTTTTATTTAATTTAATTTATTTTATTTTATTTTGGAGATGGGAGTCTCACTCTGTTGCCTAGGCTGCAGTGCAGTGGCACAATCTCAGCTCACAGCAACCTCCACCTCCCTGAGTTCAAGGGATTCTCCTGCCTCAGCCTCTGTAGTAGCTGAGAATACAGGCAAGTGCCACTATGCCCTGCTAATTTTTGTATTTTTAGTGGAGACAAGGTCTCACCATATTGACCAGGCTGGTCTTGAACACCTGACATCAGGTGATCAGCCTGCCTTGGCCTCCAAAAATGCTGGGATTACAGGCGTGAGCCACCCCACCCAGCCAAGAAATTTTCTTTATATACATCCATTGTGAGTATCTAAAATTTTGAGAAAAAAATTCATCTTTCTGAGAGTTTCTTATCTTAGAAGCAAATGTAAAATAATAATTGCATGAGAAATAGCTGTTTTACTACTTATGCCATTTCTCCCATAATACTCCAAAACGTAGTCTCCTGTATTAGGTGTCTGATGCTAAATAAGTAGATAAGTAAATAAAATTTAATTACATCGTTTGTGTGGGGAAAGAAAAATAGAATATACAAACAAGTGCACAATACCTGGAAATAGACTATTTGTTCATATACAAATTATTTTAGAAAAGGTATAATTTTTAAACTATCTTCTTGTTTATATTAAACTTCTATACAAATATAAATAAGCCTATGAAAGCTTGCTTGCATCCCTGTATATTTTCATTTATTTACGGTATTATATAACCAAACTAAACTTAAATCGTATGCTTCCTTTCAGTGTGACATTTGTATTTAAAAGTCTAATTTGACCTCAAATCGTCTTTGTTTTAGTATCTGTGGGGAGTATTAAGTAACCATTTGCAACATTTAGGCCTTTCTAATTTGAACAGTGAGAGTGCTTTAAAACATAGCCTTGTTAATAGATTTTTTTTAATCAAGTTTTTTTTGTTGTTGTTGTTAAAGTTTGTTTATAATAGCATTTTAAAACAATTTTTAAAATTGTTGTCTTTTGACACTAATGCTACTTCTGGGTGAAAATGTTAAAAAAGACAGGGCTGCTATCTCTGGGCCATAGCATTGGTGCTGATATAAAAATAAGAAAATCCATTTATTCACAATCTATGTGTATATTCTTATCAACTGTGGAACTAAATTTTTTGATAAAAACAGAATTCATTCACAGATTTTCAGAGGAATCTATTTCTTTCTAAAGAAACTTCATACAGCCTTATGGTATCCATCCAAATACATTTAAATTGTAAAAGGCAATATCCAGTCTTAGCCTGGAATTGTCACACATTCCACTTGCACTTGCAATATGACTAAAGTCTTAACCAATAATATTACTACTAAGAAACTGAGACAAAAAATACAGCCAAAAATGATGCCAAATCTTCTCTGAATCAAGTGACTGGCAGTTACTCTTTATCACATGGGAAAAGATAGGAAAAGGCTTTAGCTTCCATCACTGGATTAAACCTAGACAGGAAAAAAAAATTGTCCTCATTTCATTTACCTTACCTATCTAAGCTATTCAAAGTGTTACTGTCCTCAGCCTCACATAGTCAATAGCTGCTTCCTGCTTGGCTATATTGTATCAATTTCCTACTTACACATATTTTTGGGGAACACAGCATTGTCAGAGCTTCTGCTCCCTTACTGCAGAGTGCTAGCTAGTCAACTCCACATCATACTCAATTACAAGCCACTTGATATTAGACATGGCTTATTTCAGTCCGTAATATTCTTCAGATGACTTCTACTGAAAGTGATGAAACAGTCATTCTCATATCTTTGTCCTAATTCCTTCATAATTCTCATATTTAAGGGTTTTTAATATGCATGTATTTATTATTTTTATGAGGTATAATAACCAAAAATTGTGTACACTTCTCATATGCACCTTGATGAGTTCTTACATGTGTATACATACATAATATCATCATAACTAAGGTACTAAACATAATAATTACCTCCAAAAATGTCCTTGTGTTCTGTATAGGTGTGTAAAGGAGTATATGTCTGTTTGTTTTGGTGAGAGCACTTAATATGAGATCCATTTCCTTAATATATTTTAAAGCACACAATACTATATTGTTAACTAGGTAATATGTTGTACAGATCTCTAGAACTTATTTATCCTGCATTAATATATATTTATATATAATACATATACATATATTTATATTATATATAGCTATACACCTAGATACATATATAATATTACACATACACATATATAATGTGTGCATGTATGTGTATATATATATATATATATGTATATAATTTAAAAATAAGTTTCTGTTTTCCCCTACTCCCAGTTCCTGATGACCACCATTCTACTGTGTTCTTTATGAATTTTTCTTAATTATTATTTGAGATCCCTCATATAAGTGAAATCATGCAGTCATTTGTTGTTCTGTAACTGTCTTATTTCACTCAGTATAGTGTCTCCTAGGTCCATCCATGTTGTCACAAATGTCAGGATTTTCTAAGACTGGGAAATATTCCATTGTATGTATATACCACAGTATATTTATCCATTCATCTCTTGATGGATGTTTAGTTTGCTTTTATAGTTTTCCTAATGTGAATAAAGCTGCAACAAATATGGGAATGCAGATATATCTTTTAGATTTTGATTTCAGCTTTTCAGATATAATCCAGAAATGGTATTCCTGAATCATTTGTAGTTCTATTTTTACCTTTTAAAGGAAACTCCAAATGGTTTTCCTTAGTGGCTGCACCTTTCTACATTCCCACCAACAGTGTACTACATAAAGGTTTCAGTTTCTCCATGCCCTTGACAACATTTATCATATATATATGATATGTGTTGTCATATATTATATGAAACATGTATATTATACATGTGTTATATATAATAGCTATCTTCGTATGTGTGAGGCAATAACTCATTGTAGTTTTTATATGTATTTTCCTGATACAGTGCATCTTTTAATATACTAATAGCTATCTGAGTGTTTTCTTTGGAGAAATATCTACTCATTTTTTAAAATTTCATTTTTAGTTGACAAATAATAAGGGTATATTCTTATGTGATATAATGCAATGTTTCAATACATGTATACATTGTGAAGTGATCAAATTAGGCTGTTTAACATATCCATCACCTCAAATATTTACCACTTTTTTGATAAAGACATTTAAAATCCCCTTTTAGTTATATTGGAATAAAATATTATTATTAACTATAGTCCCCATACTGTGCAATAGAACACCAGAACTTATTCCTTCTATGTAACTGAAACTTATTCCTTCCAACTGACCAACATATCCCATTTCCCACACATCTCTCCACCATCCTATCACCTCCAAACTCTGGAAACCACCATTCTATCTCTACTTACATGAATTTAAAGTTTTTAGATTTCACACATAAGTGAGATTATATTGTATTGATCTCTCAGTGTCTGGTTCATTTTACATATCATACTAGGTTATTTGTTTTTTGGTTTGGTTTCTGTGTATTTGTTTTTGCTCTTCAGATACAAGATAGTCTTATATATTTTCTATATGAATACTTCTCAGACAGTTTGCAGATATTATTTTCCACTCTGCAGATCACATTTTCACTTTTTTAAAGATATGCTTTGTCATGCAGAAGCTTTTTACTTTGATGTAGTCAGTTGATTATTTTTGGTGGTGTTGCTTGTGCTTTTGGTGTCAATTTAAAAGTCATTGCCAAGACAAATTTCAAGAACTTTTCCACTATGTTTTCTTCCAGAAGTTATGTGTTTCAGGTCGTACGTTTAAATCTTTAATCTATTTAAGTTTCTGTGTCTATGGTGTAAAATAAGGTTTCAAATTCATTATTTTGCATATATGTTAAAAACTGTAAAACAGAAATTAAGTAATAACTAATAAATGGAAAGATGTCCCATGTTCATGGATTAGAATAATTAATATTGTTAAAATGCCTGCACTATCCAAAGGGATAAACAGATTAATGCATTTCTATTAAAATCCTATTGGCATTTGTTACAGAAATAGAAAACATGATCCTGAAATGTATATGGAGATGCAAAAGACTGCTGCATAGCTATAGCAATCTTGAGAATGAACAGACTTGAAGGTATCATACTTGTTTCAAAATGCATTACAAGCTACAGTAATTAAAACAGTTTGTTACTAGCATAAATATATACATATAGACAAATGAAACAATGGAGGGTTCAGAAATAGATCTACATATACGTGGTCAGCTGATCTATAGCAAGAATGTCAAGAGCATACAAAAGAAAAGATAGTCATTTTTTTTGTACTTAGGTTCTGGGGTACATGTGCAGAGCATGCAGGATTGTTGCATAGGCACATACATGGCAATGTGGTTTGCTGCCTCCATCCCCCCGTCACCTATATCTGGCATTTCTCCCCATTTTATCCCTTCCCAACCTCCCCATCCCATGCTGTCCCTCCCCTAGTCCCCCTCCCAACAGACCCCAGTGTGTGATGCTCCATTCCCTGTGTTCATATGTTCTCATTGTTCAACACCCACCTATGAGTGAGAACATGTGATATTTGGTTTCTGTTCTTGTGTCAGTTTGCTGAGAATGATGGTTTCCAGATTCATCCATGTCCCTACAAAGGACACGAACTCATCGTTTGTTATGGCTGCGTAGTATTCCATAGTGTATATATGCTGTATTTTCCTTGTAAAGTCTATCATCAATGGGCATTTGGGTTGGTTCCAGGTCTTTGCTATTGTAAACAGTCCCACAATGAACATACATGTTCATGTGTCTTTATAATAGAACAATTTATAATCCTTATACCCAGTAATGGGATTGCTGGGTCAAATGGAATTTCTATTTCTAGATCCTTAAGGAATCACCACACTGTCTTGCACAATGATTGAACTAATTTACACTCCCTCCAACAGTGTAAAAGTGTTCTTCTTTCTCCACATCCTCTCCAGCATCTGTTGTCTCCAGATTTTTTAATGATCACCATTCTAACTGATGTGAGATGATATCTCAATGTGGTTTTGATTTGCATTTCTCTAATGACCAGTGATGATGAGCTTTTTTTCATATATCTGTTGGCTTCACATATATTTTATTTTGAAGAGTGTCTGTTCATATCCTTTGCCCACTTTTGAATTAGTGTTTTTCTTGTAAATCTGAGTTCTTTGTGTATTCTGGATATTAGCCCTTAGAACTATAAACCACTGCTCAAGGACATAAGAGAGGACACAAACAGATGGAAAAACATTCCATGCTCACGGTTAGGAAGAATCAATATTGTGAAAATGGCTATACTGCCCAAAGTGATTTGTAGATTCAACTCTATCCCCATCAGGCTACCAATGACCTTCTTCAGAGAACTGAAAAAAAATAAACTTCATAAGAAACCAAAAGAGAGCCCACATAGCCAAGATAATCCTAAGCAAAAAGACCAAAGCTGGAGGCATCACTCTACCTGACTTCAAACTATACTACAAAGCTACAGTAATCAAAACAGCATGGTACTGGTACCAAAACAGCATGGTACTGGTACTAAAACAGAGATACAGACCAGTGGAACAGAACAGAGGCCTCGGAGGCAATGCCACACATCTACAACCGTCTGATCTTTGATAAACCTGACCATAACAAGCAATGGGGCAAAGAGTCTGTGTTTAATAAATGGTATTGGGAAAACTGGCTAGCCATGTGTAGAAAGCAGAAACTGCACCTCTTCCTGACAACTTACACTAAAATTAACTCCAAATGGATAAAGACTTAAACTAAGACCTAGTACCATAAAAACCCTAGGAGAAAACCTAGGCAAAACCATTCAAGACATAGGTGTAGGCAAGAACTTCATGACTAAAACACCAAAAGCATTGGTAACAAAAGCCAAAATAGACAAATGGGACCCAGTTAAATTTCAGAGCTTCTGTATGGCAAAAGAAGCAATCCTTAGAGTGAACTAGCAACTAACAGAATGGGAAAAAAAATTGCAAAAAAAGATAGTCTTTTGCATAAATTTATATTTAGGTTGCCTTCCCTGCTTCTCCCCACCTTCGTTAGATGATATCCACTCTTGGCAGCCTTGGAATCTGGGTTAACTAAGGACTATATCAGACCCTCACACCACCTGACATTTGATACTGGTCTGTGTGGTTTTCTGTAGCCTTTAATAACCACCTCTTCACCTAACTGGACCATCACTTAACACTTGCTCATTACTTTTAGCAAATTTTGTCATGCCTCTTTTCACCTTTTGCAGCATGACACCTGTATCACTTTAAACTTTGTACAGATGACGTTTTTACCTTCACTGCCTTCTGTAACCAAAAATGAGTTCCGTCTTCCTTCTTATTGTGACCCTCAGAGCCTCTATCTTCACAGCCCAAATGCCCTAGCTAAAACAGCCTCTGTCACATTTCTCTTGAATGTATGAGAGAGAGGTAATACAAAATAGCTCCTCCTTGATTCCTGAGCACTGATCCTTTCTTAGGCATCTAACACAGTACAGAACAATCAACATTCACTATTAACTACTGTTTACTGACAGACCATATGTGGAAGTGGCTTTTACTATTCTACCATTAGTAAAAATAACATAGTTTCTTCAAAAATATATTATCTGCTTATCTTACAGAGGTATTTAAAGTAGTAATAGGAAAACTTGCTCTTAATTAAAAAGTAATTGCCATAAGATCATTCAATGACTCTGCATTCAAATTTATTAAATGAAAATATGTCTCTACCAGGGGAACCACTTAGGAAAATATTTAAAGTGAAGAGCAAATAAGTGTCCATTTCCTCTCTCTATATATTTAAAAAAACTAATAATAATTTTTATAATTCAATTCGCATATTTTATCTCTTTGTCTTCCAAGTGGTATCACATTAAATTAGCTCCACATAAGAAACAAACTGGAAAAAATAAGATTATTGGAACAGACTTTTTGTATGCTGTGATATGGATGAAAGACTACAAGCTGCTAGACCACCGTCGATTTTCTGCATGTAGACATATTTGATATGGGCCATATATTCTTGCTTTGGGCGATTTTGTTTTCAATTTTGTGCCACATTCAAATTTTAGGAGAATCCTATATAAATTGACATATATATTTTTTTCTTCATGTAAATAAAATATCTGACAGCATCAGACTAGGACAAGAAGTCTTTTCAAAATACTAGAGGAACATGCCAATGGTTGTACATATACATAAATGTTTAAAGCAAGACATGAGTGTTTCCACAGCTTCAAAAGGCATCATAATTTTCATAATGTGAAAGTGAACAGAAAGGCACCAAGTGCTGATACTGAAGATGCCAAAACTTTAAAGAAAGAGCTGCATAGGATAATTGTAAATGAGAAATATTTGCCAGATAATAATGATGAAAAAAACTTGCTCTGGAGGTGTATATCATAACTATCATATATTCAGCAAGAGTCCAGGAAGGCAGAATTTAAGGCATTCAAAGCCCATGTAATGGCTGCTTTCAGTGGAAATATTGCAAGGTTCGAATTAATGACTTTCCTAATCTACCACAGGGAGAACCCTAGAGCATTCAAGAATATGGAAAAGCATATATGCTTCCTACTTACTATTAGCATAAAGAAAGCCTAGATGACATCAGCATTATTCAGACTGATTTTTGAACTCTTTAATTCCATAGGTAAGAGAATACTGAAAGTAAAATAGCATCTCATTCAAAATTATTTTTATCTTTGACAATACTCTGGGGGGTCCACAGCTTATCACTGGCATACATTCTGATGTAAACGTTGTAGATTTGCCACTGAAAACAACCTCACACATTCAACCAACAAGGCACAATACCTGCCTTCAAAGAATATTATTTCACCAAACATTTGTGCAGGCAATTGAAGCAACTGACTGTGGCCAAACACTCGGATAGTTTTGGAAAGGTTTTAACATTCTAAATGTTAATCTGGAACATGGATAGAGTATGGGAAGAAGTCACACAGCAATACATAATCAGTGTTAGGAAGAAAGTTTTGAAGACATGTGAACATATTCACAGGCTTTAAACAAAATCTGCTATTGATAAAATAGTAAGTAACAAGATATTAATGGTTGGGAAACAGAATTGGGCACTCATGAAAGGGGTATGTATGAGCTTGCTGGCATTGAGGTTGAAGGGTTTTCTAGTGAAGCACTGTTCAAACTGTAGTAAGAAAGAAGTAAAGAAGTTGAGGTAGAGGAAGAAGTTATACCAAGGCACTAAGAAAGTTCACAGAGAAGAATTTGGTGAAGGTGTTTGCTACTGTCAGTGGTAGCATACTGAAGTTAGAAGAAATGGCATCAATTAGGAGAAAGGCTCAGAAGGTCACAGGCAGACATAGGATGCTCTTGCTTGCTCCAATAAATATATAAAGAAAAGAAGAAACAAAAGGTGCAGTCAAAAGTTAAAATTGTCCTAAAGAACACTCTGCTTGCTAATCCATCAACAAGTATGAAAGTCCTGGTGCCTTCTACCAGCTACCCAGGAGCCTCATCAGAAAAGAGATAAATTGACAACTTTGTCACTGAAACATCCCCATCATCCAGCAATTAATTTTACTTCAGTGCCTCAGATATTCTTCAGGCACAGTGTGCTTTTGGCTGTGTACATTCATGGTGAATAACCATAAAATAAGTTTTTCATTTTCATTATCTAATTCAATAAACTACATGAGATATCATTATCTATCACAAAGTATGCTTTATATTTAAAGAGAAAGTATATCATTTTGGGAGAATCATTTATGTGTGCAGTCTTCATACAGCATACTATGTAGTCTATTAATATTATGTAGAATAAACAAAACTAAGACAAAGAGATTTTTATTTTCTAACAATAAAAGTGTAAGAATAATAAAGGAAAAATGTTTCCTCCTTGCCAATACAAAATAGTGTATTTTGTATTGTATAACCAATTATGAATACTTTTGTAAGTGTTATTTGGCTATAGAAATAAAATTTCACAAATACACCTTAAGGTCTGTACCTCCAAAGACAATCAGTTCTAAAACTTAGCATTTTATGCTGTTGAAAACACTTAAATAAAGTAACAGCAGTAATTGTGTTTCTCTGAATCAACTTCATGGCAAATGGTGCATGAATCAATACTTGATGGAATTTGTGCACCATTTATCTCTTTGCATGATCCACAATAAATTCAAATGCATAATTACATTATATAAGGCTGCCAAGAGGATAGAATAACTTGAGCATGTTCCCCTAGGGCAAGGCAAAAAAATAAAAAATAAAAAATGGAACAAGTACACTTCCCTGTGGCAAAGTGCTGAGTTTCCATTGGCGCTTGAAAAAGAAGTGATGGTCCCAAGGAAAAACGTTTCTCTAGCAAAAAGAATTCATCGACTCATACTTCTGAAAAATGTACTCAGGTCTTCTTAAGCATGTAATTATTTTGAAGGTATTATATTAAAGATACTCTCTATGCTTAGGAGGCAACATAGTAGCTGAAAACTGCATCTTTCCCATTGGGAATGAGTGATTATCATTCCTAAAGCCTTGCTGAAGGAATGACATTTATGCTATACTTGAAAGAAGAGTAACCGTTATTTGGTGAAATGATGAGTGTTAAGGTGCAGAAAAATAATGAGAAATATAGTGAATAAAGTCCCTTACTATACACTTAGTCATCAAGCCAGAAAATGGAATCTTTTTCTCTAAGCATCTCCAATCATCCTAAATCTCTAATGCAGGTTCTTTTTTTTTTCCTTTTTGACTGCTAAAACATAAGGCCTGTCCGAAGCACACCACCTGGTATACAGTGGATGACCAGTAAATATTTATTGAAATATTATACAAATAAATGGATTATGAGAGCTGATCAGTTGTTGCATATATTCACATTATTTTCTGCATTGTGTATTGTAATCAATTTCTAACTCTGTTTACTGTCTCCAATCTCATTTCTCTCTTCTAAATTATAAATGACCGGTATTCTATTTACAATACTTCAATGATTAAGATTCAGTTATTCTGAAATGCTAGGACAATGTTATTTTGAATAACTATTTTGAACATTTGGCATCAAAGAATGAGAGCTGTGTTTCCAGTAATCCCATTCCTTGAAATATGTCTAGAGAATGCAATTTTTAAAAGAGATTTATACTTGAGTTAGGCACAATATAATTTGTAATAGCTGAAATTAAGACAACGTAAGTATATGTATATTATGTTATCTTTATTTGATAGAATTTCAATGTATTAATTAAAAATCATATATAAATACTGCAGAATAACAGGTATTTTATGCCAGTCTAAGAAAAAATAATTTACAATGTTAAAAAATTTTAATAGTTTTAATATATTCCAACATCTAAATAGTTTATAAAACAACTTATTATAAACTGTGTGGGGAGGTGTGTGACTGTAAAGTCTAGAATATTGCAAATTAAACTATTAAGAACGTTTCATTATTGAGGAGAGGAATTTGGAAAAGTGTGTAGGTGTTTTATTCTTTACCTGACGAATTTATATAGAATTGTTTGACTTATGTTAAATAATTTGTATCATTTCTATAACTAGAATTACTTTTTACATGAGTTACTAATACATTCAAGATTCGAGTCTTCTGTCAAATATATTTGTTATAAATATTTTAATTCTTTCACTTTTTAAATACATTTTATGATATCATTTGACAAAGAAAAAATTATTATAAAATCAGTTTTACTATTGTTTTCCTTTTGTTTTTATTATTTTTGGAGCCCATCTAAAAAATCTTTGCCAACCCCATGTTATCGAGTTATGTTTTCTTCTAAAATTTAAAATGTATAAATATCAGGTGAGGGAAGGTCAAGGTTCAATTTTTTTTCCATGGCATTACTGGAAACAAAGCTCTCATTCCTTGAGGCCTTTTTTTTCATATATTTCTGAATATATGGTTCCAGCACCATTTGTTTAAAACATCATCTTTCTCCCATTCAATTGCTTCAGCAATTTTGTTGAAAATTAATTGATGATAAAATTAGAAGTCTACATCTGAATTTACTATTTTTACTATTTTGGTGCAGTGACTTATCTGTCCACATAATGCAAATACAAAACTATTTGATTGTCATAGTATTATGGTAAGTCTAGTGTTCAAATGCACAAAGTTTCCAATTTTGTTTTAAATATTATTTTTCTAATTCAATGTTTCTTGCAAATTCTTGTGAAATTTACAATCAGCTTTCTATTTACTTTGTTTAAAAATGTCTGTTAGAATTTTTAGTCACATAAAATCTGTAGATTGAGAGAACTAAAAATATTGAAAGCAGCGTGATACATATCATATCAGTGAATATAATCTGCCATTTCAATATAGAGATTTTTTCCTTAATTGCTTTTTTTATATTATTTAAGTATTATTTTTACTTTTAATTTCATAATCAAATTGTGTATTGCTGGTATGTAAATAAAATAGATTCTTGCATGTGAATCTTATACCTCACACCATGTTAAACTTGCTTACTAGTCATAGTTTTGTATTTTTTAAAAGATTCTTAGGATAGTCTTGGGTAAATAATTATGTCATCTCTGAATACTGGCTTTTCTTATTCTTTTTGAATCTTTGCCTCTTATTTCTTTTACTTGCCTTATTGTACTGGTAAAGAGCTCCTGTACAAAGTGGATATAAATGGTAAGAATGACAACCTTGCCTTATATCTAATCTTACTCGGAAAGCATTCAATGTTTTAGGTATAATTTATCTCTGGATTTTTGTTTAGAATTTCTTTATCAGAGTAAGAATGTTTCTTAAATTTGTAGTTTTCTGAGAAATTGTATGAGAAAACTGGTATTCATCATCTTCACCCAAATTGCCTAATTTTAACACAGAAAGCTTAATATATTCCTTTTTTATTCAGCGGATATAGAAGGATCTATAGTAATATTCTATCATTTATGATATTGGTTATTTGTGAGATTTTTCTGATCACTTTCATTAAGAATATCAATTTTATGAGTTTTCTGAATAAGCAACTTTGACTTTGATTTTTTTTTCTTTTTTGCTTCCTTTCTACCTCATAGATTTTTGTTTTTTTCATTTATTCTCTTCTACTTATTTTGATTTAATTTGCTTATCATCTTCTAACTTCTCAAGGAAAAAACTGAAATCACTAGTGTTTACCTTTAAAAAAAGGATTAAATATGTAAATTTGCTCTTGCAGCACACAAACATTTTTCAAATATTTTATTTTCATTGTCAGTTTGAAATACTATTTTTTGAATCAAGTGTTACAAATGTATTGTTTAATTTTCTAATACAATTTCTAAAGACAAGAATACAGTTGTCTTTTCTAGACATCTTATAGTTACTAATCCCTCAATTATTTTGTGGTCAGATAACCTACTTAGTAAATTTTTGTGTTTTCAAATATATGGAGACTTCCTTTATGACCTAGCAAAAGATATATAATAGTAAACTCAATACCCTTAGAAAGGAATGTATATTTTACATATTACGCAATGTAAAAATAAACTATATTTCTCAATTAGGTCAATTTGTTTATACTTTTTTTAAGATTTATACATTCTTGCTGTTTTTTGCCTAATATTTCCATCAATTACTAAAAAAGATTGTAAAAAAATCTCCTATCCAGATTGTGATTTGTGTCCTATGCAGATTGTAATTGTCCTATCCAGATTAAAATTTCTTCTTCTGTTATGTTAGTTTTAGTTCATCTATTATCATAAGCTATTACTATTTGCATATGAATTTATAATTTTTGAGTTTGTGTTTCATTGACACTTTTATTTTTATGAACCTTCTTTATCTCTTATAGAACTCATATCAAGTCTATTCTGTTTGCCATTAAAATAGTCATTACAGATTTTTTTATGGTTAGTGAATTAACTATCTTTTCATTCCTTTACTTTAAACCTTTTTATGTGTTTTTTATTTAAGATATGCTTCTTACACACATATCATTGTTAATTATTCTTTTTATTCTCTATTCACCAAACTCCCAGAGTTTTTAGATTAGAATATTCATCTTCCTTTTGTTTAATGTAACATCAGTCATTTCTTTTTAGATTTGAAATTATTCTTTTTATTGGCTCCTTGTCTCATTGTGTTTTGTTTGTGGTTGTGTTGTCTCGTCAAGGTCCTTCCAGCCTCTGCCCATCAGTTGACTTTAAAGCCAGTGTCACTTATTTTATGTTTTTATTATGATAGCATCCTGCTTTCAGATGCCTCCCATCAGTTAGGGTAGAATGAGATAAAAACTACTATGGACATTATGGAATAGAAATTTATTAGAGAAATAAGACTCACAACATTGGGGGATGAACTAGGGAAATCAAAGTTCAGACTGGTGATTTGAAAGATAAGACCATCAGTAACCAAAACTAAGAAATGAATGGGTTTAGATAAGGATATAGGCAGAATATTGAAGGTGGCAACTGTCTTCTTTTAGTTGTATATAATGAGGAAAGAAGGTAAGAACAGAAAAGAACTAACTGTTCATTTAGTTCCAGCTTCTCCAGGCACCAATAGACTCTTTGGTTTTTTTGTTGTTGTTTTTTTGTTTTTGTTTTTTTGAGACTCAGTCTCACTCTGTCCCCAGGCTGGAGTTCAGTGGTGTGATCTCTGCTCACTGCAACCACTGCCTCCCAGGTTCAAGCGATTCTTCTGCCTCAGCCTCCTGAGTAGCTGAGATTACAGGGGTGTGCCACAATGCCAGGCTAATTTTTGTATTTTTAGTAGGGACAGGGTTTCACCATGTTGGCCAGGATGGTCTCCATCTCTTAACCTGGTGATCTGCCTGACTCCCAAAGTGCTGGGATTACAGGTGTGAGCCACTGTGCCTGGTCCTAGACTCTTGAAGTAAAACAATGGTCTCATAACAAAGTAAAAAATTGAAATGTCTTCTCAAAGTCATGATAAAAATTATATGGTTTTAAGACATCTTTAAGTCTGTAGTAGTCTGTTCTCTTGCTGTTAATAAATACATACTTGAGACTGGGTAATTATAAAGAAAGAAATTTAATGACTCACAGTTCCACCTGTCTGGGGAGACCTCACAACCAAGGCAGAAGACAAGGAGGAACAAGTCACATTTTACATGGCAGCAGGCAAGAGAGAGCTTGTGCAGGGGAACTCCCCTTTATAAAATCATCAGATCTCATGAGACTTATTCACCACCACAAGAGCAGTATGGGGGAAACTATCCCCATGATTTAATAATCTCCACTTGGCCATGCCCTTTACACATGGGGATTATTACAATTCAATGTGAGATTTGGGTGGGAACACATCCAAACCATATCAAACTCTTCAGGGATACAACATCTAAGCTGGGCAAAATAGCTTATAATAATCCTAAATCTATGCCTCTTGAAATCTTCTCTGCTGAATAAAAGGACTTCCATAAATCCTATAGCATCTTGCCTCTTTGGTCAAGACAGAGACAAGCTTATCTCAAGGAGATTTCAGAATGCAGTAGTTTTTTCCACTGGAGTTCATTATAATTAGGGTCAAGAAAGCCCATGATTAAAAAAAAAGATACAGTGGTCTAAACTAAAAGAAATAAAAAAGTTCAAGTTCAAAATAAAAGGGATGTCAGAACCTTTAACCAACTATAGATAAGTAGGTTTACAAAGCTGTTCAGCTTCAAAGCAAGGATGCTTCTAACCAAATGCTATGCTGATTCAGAGTGGAGCTAAGAGCTCAGAGGGAGGAGCCACTAGCCACAATGAAACTGCCCACATACATGTAACTTCCTCTTTTTTTTTTTTTTTGAAAGAAAGAAAAAAGAAAGAGCAAAAGAAAGAAAAAAGAAAGAAAGAGGAAGAGAAAGAGGGAGAGAGAACGGGATTCTTGTTCTATTGCCCAGGCTAGAATGCAGTCTAAAAATGGGTATTAAAAACCTCTTTTATGCCAATAATTGTGCTTAACAACGGAGACAGGAAGGAATAAGGGATGAAAATGACAAACAAGCAGCCAACCAATATTTTATTTAAACCTGTGAAATGCTATGCAATTGCTGAGGAGTGATTTACTTCCAATTATGTGGTCACTTTTAAAATAGGTGTAATGTGATACTGAGAAAAGTGTGTTTTGAGAATTTGGGGTGGAGAGTTCTGTAAATATTTGTTAAGTTTACTTGTTCCAGATCTGAGTTCAAGTCCTGGATATCCTTGTTAATTTTCTATCTCATTGATCTGTCTAATACTGACTGTGTAATGTTAAAGTCTCCCACTATTATTGTGTGGGAGTCTAAGTCTCTTTGTAAGTCATTAAGAACTTGCCCT